>NAVB01000044.1:0-17566 GCA_002179805.1 Acanthamoeba lenticulata | reverse complement strand
TATATATAAAAACGAAAATGGGGGAGGACAGCTGCTTCTGCTGTTCGGTGACGGAGTCCTACTGGAAGGGGACGGTCGGGGTGGTCACGAGCTCCAGCATGTACTCCTTTGCTGAGGACGAGCAAGCCGGCTACCCGCTTCCATGCAACGAGATCAAGCTCGTGGACATACCTCAACAGAGCTTTTCCTCTCGCGGTACCTTCCCCGTCCTTTTTGTGTCATGTTGCATGGTAACTGATAAAATTGGGGGAGAGCAGGTGCGCCGGAGCGAGGACGAATCAAGATTCGCGGGCACAACGTGTTCGTGGGGTACTACGGAGACACCAAGCTGACCGACGCCAAGATCGACGCCGAGGGCTGGCTCACGACAAACGACATCGGCCAGTGGAACCCCAACGGCACCCTCACCGTCCTGGGCCACGAGCAGGGCATCCTCCAGCCCATCAAGGGCCAGATCGTCTTGTACGTCCACGGCCCTCTTCCTCGCCGTCCTCGTCGTTGCATTCCATCACTCATTCCCATTCTTGTTGTTCCCCAGCAACAAATACTTGGAATATTTGTATTTGGAGAGTTATTTCGTGCAGCAGATCTTCGTGACGTGCCTGCCCTTCCGGCCGCTGGTGGCCGTCGTCGTGCCGGACCACGAGGTGCTCTGCTGGTGGGCCAAAGAGAACAACCTCCAGCACGACTTCCGCCCGGAGACCCTCTGCCGCGACCCGCGCGTGCGCGAGGCCGTCCTCAAGGACCTCGAGGCCGTCGCCGACCAGCACAAGAGCGTACGTCTTCTTCTTCTTCTTCTTCTTCAGCACCTTGACGACGATACTGATGACGACGACGATGGACAGTTGAGCGCGTGGGAGTATGTGAAGGCGGTGCACCTGGAGCCGTCGTTCTTCAACGTGGAGAACCAGTGCATCACGCCCACCTTCACGCTCCGGCGCCAGCACCTGCGCGAGCGCTTCAGCGAGCACATCATGGAGATGTACCGCGAGCTCTCGGCCGACATCATGAACTCGGCCGAGCACGCCGACGCCGATGGCAGCGGCGATCCGGCCGGTCCGGGGACCGGCACCGGGGGCGAGGGCAGCTATGGCGGCGACGGCGCCGGCGGTCCGGGGACCGGCACGGGCGATGGCACCGGCGCTGGGAGCGACGACGTGTCGACAATGGCGGCGGCGGCGGCGACGATGATGACGCCGCGCGCGCAGCCGTCGCTGCACCACAGCCAGCTGACGCTGCCGACCTACACGGACTCGCGGAAGGGCCCCTACCTGCCCACCTACCAGAAGGCGTCCACCACCGACAGCCCGCCGCTCGACCCGCGCCACGCCCTCCACTTGGCGCCGTCGTTGGGCGGAGACGCCGGCGATGCCGGGTTGCTCTACTGTACTTGCACCGGCGGCGGCGGCGGCGGCGGCGGTGGAGGCGGCGGCAGCGGAATGATGTCGTCGCCATCGCCGACGCAGGGACGACACCAGCGCACGCCGTCGCTCACGCTCTCGCACTCGTCGTCATCGCTCGCGTCAGCAGCGGCGGCAGCGAAGGTGCCCTCTTCGTCGTCGTCGTCTTCAATGGCCAATACGTCATCATCGTCGGTGAACCTACGACGGAGCGGCATGCCGTCGTCGCTGTCGTCGCCGTCGCTCTTGAGCCTCGAGATGGCGGCGATCTCCGGCGGCTTTGACAGTATCGGAGGAGGAGGAAGCAGCAGTTACTGCCGTATGTGTGGCCGACGCGTGCGGCCGAGCGGGGGTATGCCGCAGAGCGGCGTGATGAGCGGCTTCCAGCTGCCCATCAACAGCGAGCAGGCGCACAAGCTCCCCAGCGACAACGACGACAGCGATGTCGATGGCGAAGTCGTGCGCACGCTCTGTTGATTTGGCCACAGTTTTGATACAATACACCAAAATGCCTGATCGTATAGCCGTGTATGGCGCTTCAGATCGGTCACTTGCACACACGGTCATCTATCGATAGATAGAGAAGACAGGACCATGCCAAGCCGACTCCTTCCTTAAGAGAGTAGAGGCAGGCGCACGCACTCTTCCACATCGTATTTGTGACCCTGAGCCTCGCAGGTCATGCGGCACCATCCTGCTCCACCTTCAGTTCGTGATCAAGCAGGATCAGGAGCTCAGCCGCGCCTTTTTGAAGGTGTTCAAGAGCGAGAACTTCCCTCTGACATCATTCACCGTTGCGTTGCTCTTGTGTCGGTCGCCCGAAGCCAACGCTTCGCCGACCAGGCTCTGGAGATCATCTCTGGAGATCCACCTCCATCAAGTCCGCCGTCCAGGTGTGTTCGCGGCCTCTTCAAGCGTCACACACCCTTAACTCAAATTGGCCACTCCAGGCAGACGTACTACAAAGAGCAGCAGAAGAAGTCTAAATCGCACTGGATGAACAGATGCGGCAACACATGCCTCCCATGAGCACGCCTCTCTTCTCGATGTGAAGGCGCCGGCTAATTCTGTAACTGGACGCCGCTATCTTGGCGACAAGCAAGCACTCAGCCTACATCACGCAGTCGCTCGTTCAGCTTGGTGTCATGCTGATTGATGGACTCGGTAACAGCAAGGTGCTGCTGTACATCATACTGCAGCCATCTCGCGACGGTGCCAGGATCTGCTTCTCGGCAACGGATATACACGTTCTGCTAGGCCACATCAATGAGGAGGATCCATCGAATAAAATGCAACGTTATCCGCTGCTGAACGCAGCCTCCTACCGCACTTGCTGCCCCTCATCACGAGCGCCATCGACGCCGCATTGGACGTGGAGCAGGCCCTCGTCATCTCCGAGGACATGTATCTCGAAGGTTCGTCACCACCGTTGATGTCCCGTCTTTGGCGTCCTCCACTCGTGTTCCCCTTCCCTCCCAACCTCATCGTCCTCATCAACAGTTTGAGGTGAGTTCTCTGTGCTTGCAACAAAGACGTGCTGATAACGTTTATTCTTCTTATTACTTTGGAAGACGCAGAGCGAGCTCATTCAGAGAGAGAGAGATACATCAAGAAGTACAAGGTGGAGGGCTTCCAACATAGCACCAGACGCGGCATCCTCAAGAAGCCCAAAGAGGCGCCGCCAAAGAAGCCCAAGACCACAACCGCTGCTGCGGCTGACGCTGCGGCCCCACCCATCCCAACCGCCCAAGGCACTCGCTGCGGGCCTCAAGCGCAAGAGCGACCAGCAGAAGCAGCTAGCGTTGACATCTGGCAGAGGCGCCACGAAGACAGCTTCCATCACGTGAAACTTGTGCTGCATAAAGCGCTGGTACTTGGCCGGGTCGCCTGCCGTGTCGATGTACACCTCCTTCAGGGGCACGCCCTTGGCCAGGGCCCGCGAGATGAGCATGGAGGCCGTGTCGTGCAAGAACTGGTTAAGGTTGTACTTCGACCTGTTGTTGTTGTTGTTGCCCGTCGTGTTGGTGCGGCATGACGATGAGCCTCCTTAATGAAGACAACAACCAAGCTGGAGGAAACATAAAACAAACAGCCTCCTCTTCCATCCACTTCCTCTACCAGCCCCGGCTGACCGCCTCGCGGCCATCCGCACCGCCGCTTCCAGCGTCGCTTGCACGCTCCTCCACGAGGACTAGCTCCCCTTCTCGCCCTCCGCCTCCCAGGATCCGCCTCCGCGACGCTCACTTGGCTTTGGCTGCAGCCTTGGCCGCCTTCTTGGCTGCGAGCTGCGCCTGCTTTTCCTCTTTTTCCTTCTCCTTCCGCAGCTTTTGCTCCATCTTGGCCTCGCGTATCATTTGCTTCTCCATCTCAGCGCGCATCTTGCTTGGCAGTTTGAGGTAGCACCTCTTGCACAGCGGTTTGCTAATATTGTTCTCCCATTTGCATCAGCGCATACATGTAAAGAGGGGGGAGGCTCGCGTACCCTTCGCTCGCGCAGATCCGGGCCATGGGGTCGAGGAGGAGGTCGCAGTTCTGGCACATGAAGTGCTCCCGGTGCCAGATCTTGCCGAGCACCTCCACGCCGTTCTTGGTCACGGGCTGGTGGTTGCGGTCATGCGACAGAGAGAGAGAGAGAGAGGACGGCCGAACGCTTAATAACGGTAATAACAAAAGATCGAATGGTACAATCGAGGGGGCTTAAGGGGGAGATGAGAGAGCGATGCGGACGCACCAGATCGCACTTGTTGCAGGGCCGGCCGAAGAGCTGCTTGTAGTGCTCCTCGCAATAGGGCAGGCCGTCCCTCTCGAAGAACTCAGATCCGGCGAAGGGCGTATGGCAGTGCGCGCAGCAGAAGTGCTCCGGATGCCACACGCGCCCCTGCGTTTTTTGTGTTTTGGTTTTGGTTTTTGTTTATTTATTTGTGTTTTTTGCGTGTGTGAGCTACGCGTGGGTGGGGATGCATGGATAGATAGATGGATAGATAGCCAGAGGGTACCAGGCCCGTCACGGAGCGCGCGACGATGGGCTTGCGGCAACCGGCGCACGTGGGCGTGAGCAGCTTGAGGTAGTCCTCGTGACAGTAGTTCTTGCCTGTGCGATGATGATTGCGCACAATTGAGCCGGGAGAGGGACGTCGGCTAAGGGTCAGATCTCGCCTTCCTCCATTTGCCCTCAACAAGGAGGGGAGAGAGGGAGAGATCGGCAGCAATTTGAACACAACGAACCTTGGTATTCGTGGCAGTCACCGTTGCGGAGGTCCTTGCCGCACATGTCGCATTGGAAATGCTGTCGGGTGGTTTATACATGTACCCCCCATATTTATATATATATACGCTTCCGCGTGTCAACCTATGAAGGGAGGGCCGTGGAAATGTCGATACGAGTGGAGGGAGCTGACCTCCGGGTGCATGTACTGGCCGTAGAGGAGGATGTATTCGCCGATGATGGGCTTCTTGCACTTGCCGCACTGGCGCACAGGCGCCTCTGTAAAGTGCGTCACGCCATCATGAACAAGTGGGACGGCATGGCCATGGCCATGGGCATGGGGCATTGGATATATGGGGATTTATATGGGGATTTATATGGGGATGTTGAGGTTTGGGTGGACGGACCGACAACGACTTGCATGGCCTTCTTGCACGAGGTGCAGTAGGGATCGCCGTTGGCCTCCTTGAACGGCTGGCCGACGAGGCCCACACCGCAGCCCTGGCACGTGAAGTGCTCCGGGTGATACATCCGCCCCAGCGCCCTTTTACCCCCCAAACCCCCCAAAACCCAAATGGGTCACGCCACATGACCGAGACCCGAGGAGCAGCAGAAGCGCAAGAAGCCAAAGAAGCCAACAAAGAGAGAGAGAGAGAGAGTCACTTGACGACGCCCTCACGGATGGGCCGTTGACAGATGAAGCAGCGGGACGCGAAGACGTCCCAGTAGTGCTCGTCGCAGTAGGGCTTCCCCTGCTCTCCCCCCAACCCCAACCCCCGCAGCCGTCGTCGTAGCAGTAGTCGTGGCGGTATTGGTGGTGGTGGCGGTGGTGGTGAGGCACAGTGGCGGGGGAGGGGTGTCACGTGTGGTCACGCGCGTACCTCGTGCTCGATGAACTTGCCGTCGGGGAAGGGCTTGGAGCAGGTGGCGCACACAAAGTGCTCCGGGTGGAAGGCCTTGTTGAACGCCTGCATCACCTGGCCGATGATCTTTTCACCTGGTTGGTTCGTTCGTTGTTGGTGTTGATGTCGTCTTGTGTTGGCATTTTATCATCTACATCCCCCCCCCTGGTAGAGAGCGTGCTCTTACCGCAGTGGGCGCAAGGGGGCCCGAGAAACTCGATGGGGCGGCCGTCGGGCGTGTGCGTGGCCACGTGGTTGATGCCAGCGGGCATCGGAGGACCTCCAAGGCCCGGCCCGAAGGAAGCGCCACCGGGCCCAAGCGCGGCTCCGCCCATCGAAGCCCGCACGCCGTCCGGCGCGCCGGGCCCGAACGACATGGCGCCGGGCCCGTAGCAGACACCTCCCGCGCCCGGCCCGAAGGAGGCTCCGCCCGGCGCAAAGGCACCGGCCCCGACGGACTCTCGTGCCGCTTGCATGGAGGCTGTTTCCAACAACAGAAGAAAGAAGAAGGGAGTAAGTGCCGGATGCGTCTATCGCGGTTGCGGGAAAGATCACGCGTACGGTGGCCAAAGGGAATCGAGCCGCTTCCCAGGGCCGAAGGAGGTGCTATGGCGAGCTCCGCCATGAGTGCATCGATGTCCTGGGTTAGCCTGTGGCGTGTAGCAGAGTGACGTTAAAAACTTGGAGCCCCGCACAAGTACTCTTGGGAGAAGCACATACGCATCGAGGTGAGCCATGGCGTTGTTTGGTTTAGAAATCAATCAATCAATCAAGGCAGTGCTTGGGCCAACGCTGTTTCTTTTCTCTCTTCTATGTTGCTGAAGGGACAGCGTTTCTGTCGACACACACCCACAAACCAGAAAACGAAAAGAGAAAAGCAACGAGAAATGTATGGCGAAGAAGCAAAAGTACAAGAAGGCGAAGCAGAAGAAGGTCAAGCGTCGGCGGAGCTCTTCTTCTCCTTGGCTGCAGCCTTGGCCGCTTTCTTGGCTTCGAGCTCGGCGATCTTGGCCTCGCGCTCCTGGTCCTTCTTGACGCGCCGCTCCAGCTTGGCCTCGCGCAGCTGTTGCTTCTCGATCTGGACGCGCATCTTGCCCGGCAGCCGCAGGTAGCACCGCTTGCACAGGGGCTTCCCTTCGGCCTGGCAGATCTTGCCCTCTGGGTTGAGGGCGTCCTCGCAGTGCTGGCACACGAAGTGCTCCCTGTGCCAGATCTTGCCCAGCGCCTCCACGCCGTTCTTCACCACCGGCTGGTGATGGTGGTCCATCCCCCCCCCCCGAGGGACAGAGATGAGGGACGGGACATGACGAAGAAAGAAGAGGAGGAAGATGAAGAAAGAGAGAAAAGAGAGAGAGAGAGAGAGAGCGATGAGGCACGCACCAGATCGCACTTGCTGCAGGGCCGACCAAAGAGCTGCTTGTAGTGCTCCTCGCAGTAGGGCAGGCCGTTCTTCTCGTAGAACTGCGACCCGGCGAAGGGCGTATGGCAGTGCGCGCAGCAGAAGTGCTCCGGATGCCACACGCGCCCCTGCGTTTTTTGTGTTTATTATTATTATTATATTGTGCGCGTTTGTGTTGTTAGCGTGCAACGAATCAGTGCCGTGTCGAGGCAGACCCTTCTTGGGGCGGGGCGCACGTACCATGCCGGTGACCGACCGGCCGGTGATGGGCTTGCGGCAACCGGCGCACGTGGAGGTCTGCAGCTTGAGGTAGTCCTCATAGCAGTAGTTCTTGCCTGTGATGTGTGTGCGTGTAGGCGCCGCCTCCCGTGAACATGGAAAGAACGAACGCAAAAAAGAACGAAAAACAGCGGGACGAGGAAAGGGGGTTGCGGCGGCAACGAACCTTGGTATTCGTGGCAGTCGCCGTTGCGGAGGTCCTTGCCGCACATGTCGCATTGGAAGTGCTCCGGGTGCATGCGCTGGCCGAAGAGGAGCACGTACTCGCCGATGATGGGCTTCTTGCACTTGGCGCAAATGTGGATGGTCGGGTCTGCGCGCCGCGTCGCCCGTTCGAGTCCGGTGAGCGTCAACGCATTTCACGGGACATACGAAGGGACGGACGAAATTGGGGGGAGTGGTTACCGATGGCCACTTGGATGTTCTTCTTGCACTCGGCGCAGTAGGGCTCTCCGGCGGCCTCCTTGTAGGCCGTGCCGGCCAGGTTGATGCCGCAGCCCTGGCACGTGAAGTGGTTCGGGTGGTACGACCGCCCCAGCGCCCTGCGTACAGCCACGGCGGGCAAGGTCAACGAGGACATCATCATAAGCTTGTTGATTGATGATGTCGATGATGGTGGTTACGGGAGAGTGGTGAAGACGGGAGACGCACTTGATGATGCCCTCGCGGATCGGGTGCTGGCAGGCGTGGCATCGGGGCGCGCACAGCTCCCAGTAGTGCTCCTCGCAGTACGGCTTGCCCTGCTCACACCGCGCGAATCAGTCCCGCTCCGTCGGTTCGGTTTGACCACACACACGCGTGCACACACACACACACACACGACACACGCGCGTGCGCACCTCGTGTTCGACAAACTTGCCGCCGGGGAAGGGCTGGGAGCAGGTGCTGCACACAAAGTGCTCCGGGTGGAAGGTCTTGCCGAGGGCGTTGACCACCTTGCCGATGATCATCTCGCCGCAGTGGGCGCACGGGGGCCCGTTGTGCGTGATCGCGCGGCCGTCGGGCGTGTGCGTGGCCATGCCCCCGATGCCCGGCCCGCCGCTCGACGTGTCCCGCGGACCCGGCCCAGTCGACATGCCACCCGCGGTCATCATCGTCGTCGACATGGGCCGCGCCGCGCCTGGCCCAAACGACGCTCCGGCGCCGCCGGGCCCGAACGAAGGTCCGCCGCCAGCGCCAGGTCCGAACGAGGGACCGCCGGCGCCAGGTCCGAAAGAGGCCGCGCCTGGCCCAAACGATGCACCGGCGCCTGGCCCAAACGACGGGCCCGACACCGCAGGGCCGCCGGAGGCGCGCAAGCCGGGACCGAACGAGGCCGCCGCACCGGGCCCGAACGACGCCGCGCCGGGACCAAACGACGCCGCACCGGGACCGAAGGATGCCGCGCCGGGACCAAACGACGCGCTACCACCACCACCGGGCCCGAATGAAGCCGCGCCCGGACCGAAGGAAGCCGCCGCACCGGGCCCGAACGACGCCGCGCCGGGGGCTGCTGGGGCTACGCGAGAGTAGGACACACAATTGGGGGGTCGTTAAGAGGAGGAGAGCCAAAAAGCGCTCGCGAGCGGGAAAGGGGAGGGAGAGGGGCGTACGGGGGCCAAACGACGGGGCTGGCGGCAGGGAGGGGGTCGGCGCAGCCACGATCTCCAGATCTGCCATCAAGTTGTCGATCTCCGCCGATAGCCTGCAAATGGAAAGAGAGAAGATGTGAATAAGACATCAACGGCTCCCATCTGAGTGGCGCTTCATGAGGTGGAGACCAAGAAGAAAGTGTAGCGATGCTCCCCCCCCTCAAGCACTAAAAATGAAGCGCGAAGGAGAAGGGAGCAAGTACATATCGAGAGAAGCCATGGTGTCTTGCTTCGATTTTACTTTACAGGTAAAGTACAGGAGGGGAATCGACTTGTTGTGTCTTGATGCCACGCTTTGGCCCCAAGTTTCCGTGTCCGTGGTGACATGTCCGTGTCTCCGAGCTTATTAATTGCCGACATGGCTGGTCATGCATGAGCGGTACGATCGGCTCCTTATCGCTTCATTTACAGGCTCTCCATTCGTGGCTGTGGCTACAGTTGTCGTTATTGTTGTTGGTGGTGGTGGTGGTGATGATGGCGGTGGAGAGCGGTCGAGGAAAGGGTGTGCAAGGAGGTCCTGCGGCGAGGGCCGGAGCTCCGGGTCGCGTTCGAGGCAGCGTCGCACCAAGTCCTTGAGCTCTGGCGAGAACGCGCCCACGAGCTCGCGCGGTGCCAGCTGCTCGAGATGACACAGGTAGCGCATCGGGTGCACCTCACTGACACCACCACGACACGCATCACATGGCACGAAGGAAGGAAGGCAGGAGGTGAGCGAAAGCGTGCGGTCCCTCCCATTAAAAATGGGAGAGAGAGAGAAGGGGGATCTCTCTCTCTCTCTCTTACCGCATGGGCAAGCGGCCCGTGGCCAGCCGGATGGCGATGATGCCCACCGCCCAGACCTCGGCGCGGTCGGCCCGGCTGTTCTCCGCCAGCCGCACCTCGGGGGCCAGGTAGTACGGGCTCCCGATGAGCTGTTTCCACGCGCACCCGCGTGAGCAAGAGACAGAACGAGGACCAGCGCGGTGCAGGGGGAGGGGAGCCCCGGGGCGAACGCACGCAGGAGGTGACTTTGAAGAGGCTGTCGATGTTGAGCACCACGCGTCCCGCCTCCGAGACCAGCAACTTCTCGTAGCGCAGGTCGATCGGCCCCAGTGCGTGGCCCTCCCTCTTCTGCCCAACAAAGAAAACAGGAAAATGGGGGACACGAGGAGGCGTGTCACCCAACCCATCGGCCCATTTGCTTGCCGGGGAGAGGAGGCGCGAGGTGTTGTACCGCGGCTTCGAGCTCGCAAAGGCCCGCCAAGACGTCTCGTAGGATGGCGGCGACACGGGCCTCGTCTCGTCCGACGGCCTGCCGTAAAAAGGTGACTTGAGCGAGGGCGTACGCGCGAAGCACGAGGATGAAAAGGAGGAGGAGGAGGAGGAGAAGACACTGAACCCCATGCTCACCACCGCCATCGTCGTGGTCGTCGTGCGCTTCATCGTCGTCCTCCAGCGCGCGCGGGGCGTACTCGCGGGACAGGCACATGGTGCCGGTCGTGGGCCGCCAGTAGAGGCCGTACACGGAGAGCAGGTTGGGCGAGCCTGCGCGTGGGACACATTACCAAGAAGAACATAAAAGGCCGCCTCTCATCGTGAGAGGCTCTCTTCTCTCTCTCTCTCTCTCTCTCCGTCGATCACACACAACACACACACAAACACACAAACAGGAGCAGCGCCGTACGCCAGGTGATGGGCATGAGGTGGGCGGCGAGCTTCTCCTTTTCCTCGAAGACGCGCCGCCGCTCGCGCTCGTCCTCTATGAGCATGATCTGCCTGCCATGCTCGAGGTCGAGAACCTCGCGCTCGAGATCGATTAACCTGATCGTGATGACGATGGAGATGATTGATTGATTATGGGTGCAAGATGACGCCCCCCCCCCCTGATAAGAAGAAAGCGGAGTCGCTTGCTGGCGGCAGAGCGAAAGGGAAAAGAGAGAGAGAGAGAGAGAGAGAAGAGCGCACCGGATGGCCACCACGCGGTCGGTGTCGCGCTCCAGGGCCTTGAAGAGTGTCACGAACGAGCCTCTGCCGATGCGCTGGCGCAGATAGAACCTATGGCATGTGCGCGTAACAACATACCTCAGCGTGGTGCGTTCGCAGGACGACGAACACTTGCGATGAGTGCGCACCTCTCCTCGGGCCACGGGTGCAGCGCCTCGCAGCGGAAGAAGGCGCGCCAGGAGAACGGGCGCCACCACAGGCCCGCCCCATCGTCCCCACTGCTGCCGCCACTCTGGCGCAGTCTGCTGAGCTGCGCGGCGGCCAGCTTGATGAAGGCCTGATGGCAGGGCCACTCGGCCATCTCACGTTCGCACAGGCCCTTCCTGTTCGTCTCATGAGTCACCATGGGTCACGTCAAACAGAAGGGGAAGAGAGCATGAAGCTGGAGGAGAACCAGATGCAAGGGTCCAGGGAAAGGCGGTGGCCGGCCCGGGAGACCAAAGCAAAGGTGGCGAGGGTGCCCGCGTCGAGGTGCGAGACGATGGCCAGGCTCAGCTCTTCGGGCAAGGGCCTCTCTGGCGTCACCCAAAACACGGGCAGCCACTCCCCCTCTTCCTCATCCATGTTTTGTCGTGTGGGCCACAGAATTTAATCATTTTTTTCATTTTTTTTCATTTACTTTTTTAAAAATCGTAAATTACAGCAAAACTGGCGGCTCAGCTCCTCAGATTAGAGACTCGTAGGCAGTGTCAGGCGCGGCCTCCTTGCCCTTGCTGGGCTCCTCTTCTTCGTTGGCGCTCTCATCGGCAGACGAAGAGGCGTCCGCGGCGTCGTCGGCTGGCCGAGTGACGTCGATGGCGGCGTTGATGGCCCGCATCCACGCCTTCATCTCGTCGTCGCTCGTGGCGTGCAGGAGGAAGATTCGCTGCTGCATGTTCTTCTTGTGACTCACCTGGAAGCAATGTTTCTTGCCTCGCGTCATGTCCTTCATCACTTCGCAGCCGGTGAGGTCGATGATTCCCCTCGGGCGGCGCGCCTACGAATACGCAGACGAGAACGATCAAGAAAAGAAAATAAGAACAAAAAACAAAAAGTTGCAATACAATTAAAATAAATATTGTTAAATTATTTTATAGCTGTGCTGGGGCCGTACCGACGAACTGTCAAAGTAGAAGAGGAGGTGGTCGTTGAGGACGAAATAGCGCTTGCGCCACGTCTTGTGGATGGCGCCCTGCTTCGTGAGCCAGCCGGCGTGCGCGGGGTGCGCGAATGAATCTGCAGAACTGCAGAGGTGTGGTCAGCCCTCCGGCCACAAAGGCTACAAAGCCACACTTGGTCGGGCGCGCGTACGTGTTGGCGTGGGGGTCGGCTTCTCCGTCTGCCTTGTCGGTCTTGTGGTTCCAAAAGAACACCACCTCCTCCAGCTTGTTCAACTGGGTGCCCCCAACACAGGGACAAGGACACCCCCTTTTGAGAATTTTTAAAGGGTCCAATGGTGGGAGGGGGGGGGCGTTACCACTTCAGCAGTGGAGGTGGACCGGCGCCGACGAGTGCTACTGCTTTGGCTGCTTTCAAGGTCGACCAGGAGCGGCCCGCCGTCGACCATGACGGTCGGTGTGGCTGCGGTCATGTTGGCTGCAGCAGTCGACTTGTGCGGGGAGGCGTCGGGCGTCGTCCCGCCCGACGCTTGCGGGTCACGTTCTTCATTCTCCTCCTCCGCCCCTTGTTTGTCGTGGGGAACGAGGCCAATGGCCTTTAGCAGCTCCATCCGCGTGTGTGTGGTTGTATCACCACGAAAGTGGCGGTGTGACGAACAATACGTGAATTACGGAGTTGATAGCCCCGAACCTTCTTCCCCCTCTTCGCCAAAAGGCACAACAGCCCAAGATTGATGGAAAACAAGGCGTCTTGGTAAGAGCTGTTTCAAGCCGAAGCTTGGAGTGATGGTAACACACTACATTCTTGCACTATACATTCGAGGGGGCAGGCGTGCGCAGAGGAACAGAAGCAGCCGCGCGGGCAAAGGCTTCAGAGGCCAGGATGTCCTGCAGGACGTCACTGTCCGACGAGAGGCGGCGCTTTTGGTGGTCCTGATCGAAGGTAGCGGTGATTGCCTGGACCGCCTTGGCCTCCTCGGGGCTCTTCTTCCTCTTCGTGTTCTGCTTCTGCTCTTGGGCTGCACCACCGTGGCCGGCGGGCCAGGCGCTAAACAACTCCTCATAAGAGGGAGGAGGATCCCTGACGGGCGTGTTGTTGTTGCTCGGCGCCTTGGTCTTGCCTGGGTCGCCTGCGCTCTCGCCTTTGGTCTTCTTCTCGCTACTTTGTTGTTGGTGAAGGCGCTGGATTGCCCGCTTGACGTCCACCAGTCCTCCTCCATCCGCCAAATCCTCCCCCTTGGCCTTCTCCTTCCGCGACTCGCTTTTGTTGTTGTTGGTGTTGATGTTGATGGTGGTGGTGTGCTGGACGTCGGCATTCATGATGCGGTCGTCCCCTTGGTCTTGGCCAAGTCTTTGGCTGGTGCTTCTTCGCTGCCCGAGGCGTCCTTGTCTGGTGGATGAAGACGACGTCGGTAACGATGACGAGGCAGACGAGGCAGACGACGCCTTGATCGAGGAAGAAGACGACGTACTTTTAGACTTCGTGCGCCGTTGAGGCGGCGGCGTGTTAGGCGGAGAGTGCACGTCCTGTTTGCTCTTTTCGCGCAGCGGAGACAGCATGTCGCGCACGACTCGGCGCGGGCCGGGCGTCGCGCCCGGAACGGGAGGCACCACGGTCGAGCCCTTGGCCGAGGTAGTCGACGACGACGACGATGATGATGCTGACGACTGAGCAGCAGTTGCCGATGATGTCGACCCAGAGTCGCTGGTGTTGTTGGACGACTCTGACCCAGAGCCGTCAGGATGATTGGCGGGCGTCATGGCCTGCTCGTGCGACGTGCTGAAGCGGCGGGTGGCGATGAAGGAGCCCGACTTGCGGATAAGCGAGCCGAACTTGGTGCCGATCCTGCTGCCGCTCTCCTTCTGGTTGGGGCTGCCATGAGCGCCCTCGGCCTCTTGGTCGCCGCTCTCGGCCGCTGCTGCCTTGGCGTTGGCCGACTCCGTGAGTTCGGCCTCCTTGCTCACGCTGGCCAGGAGCACGTCGTCCTGGAGGCGAGACGAGGCGCGCTTTTGCTTCCTCTGGGCCTGCTTCTCCGCTCGCTCCTCTGCCGACAGCGCCTTCGAGGCGCCTTGGCTCTTGTTGGGCTCCGCCTTGTCTTGGGCGGGCGGCTCCACGGCCGGCTGCTCCACGGATGCTGCCTGCTCCGCCGACGCCGCGGTGGTGCTGTCGGGTTTGGTCTCGCGCTCCTCCTTTGACTTGTTGATGATGCTGATGCTCCCGCTACGGTGGGCTTTGTCTGTCGTCGGGTGGTGATGGTGGTCCTTCTTCGTGTCTGCTCCATGGTCGCCCTTGGCTCGCTCGCGTCGGCCTCGGTTGTCCTCGTGATCGGCGGTGGCAGCGGTGGCGGTGGAGTCCCGGTCGCCCCGATCGACCCGCCGCTCCGAGGTGGAGCGCCGGACCTGCTTCATGCTATCGCGATCTCGCAGCTCGTCCACCCGCTGCCCTCGCGCCGACAAGGAGCCCGTACGGGCGAGGTCCTTTTCCTTTCTGCGCAGCTCCCTCTTTTCCTTGTCCTTCTCCTTGGTCTCTCGGTCCTTCCTGTGGTCCTTGTCCTTGCTCTTGTCCTTCTCCTTGGTCTTGTCTTTGCTCTTCTCCTTGGTCTTCTCCTTGGTTTTGCTGTCCTTTTCTTTGTGCTTGGACTTGCTGCTGTCCTTGTCCTTGCTCTTGTCCTTGGGCTTGTCGTTTTCTTTGGCTTTCCTGTCCTTGTCCTTTCTGCGATCCTCGTGCTTGCTACCGTCATCCTTCTTGTGCTTCTCTCGGTCTTTGTCCTCCTTCTCGCGAGACTTCTCCTTCTTGGAGACTTTGGCGCTCTTTTCCTTACGCTCGCGCTTGTGGTCCTTGTCCTCGTGGTCCTTTTTCTCCTTCTCCTTCTCCTTCTCTTTCTTCTTCTTCTTCCTCTCCTCGTCCTTGTCTTTGGTGCCTCGGGCGCTTCGGGGCTCCTTGTCCCTGTCCTCCCGTTCCGGGTCCTTGTTGGCTTTGCTGGTGCCGTTGGCCGCTCGCTTGACCGGTCGCAAGCTGGCCACGTGACGCTTCACCTCGGCCTCGTTGTTGGGGTTGAGCTGGGAGCTTCGGTCGACTGCACTGTTGGAGCGCAGGAGCGTGCTGTGACGGTAGCCGCTGCCTCCGGCGATCGGCTTGGAGCCGTTCTCCGCAGGGGCAAAAGCCTGGCCGACATTGCGTGGCACGCTGAGGTTGCGCTCTGGGGCCAGCCGCCGTGTGGACGCTGCGGTGGAGGGTCTTCTCGATCTCTCCACGACGGAAGCGGTGAGCGCGCGGCGACGATCTTCCTTCTTGGTGTCGGCTGCAGCAGAAGAGTCCCGCGCCGCTTCCGTTTTGCGGCGGTCGCTCCGGTCCTTCTCCCGGTCGCGCTCTCGTTCTCGATCACGCTCCCTGTCGCGGTCCCGATGTTCTCTGTTGTTGGAAGAGGAGGGTTCGCGTTTGCCCTCCCTCGCCTCCTTGCTGTGGGCCTCCCGCCTGTCTCGCTTCTCCCGCTTGGGATTGTCGCGGTCCCTGGACGAGGCCCTTTCCCGCTCCCCTCGAGACCGCCGAACGTCGGACGAGGTGGCGGGCACGCGCGCAGAGAGCGGCATTAATGGCGTCTGCGGGGACGAAGTGGACGAAGTCGATGAGGGATTGAGGTCCAGGGTGATGTTGCGCTTGGTGGATGGGGCGGTCCTTGGGGTGCTCGATCGAGTACGATTTCCATCCCCCAGCTTACTCGGCTTGGGGGTGTTGGGCTTGTCCCGCGAAGCGCCCGCCCCGGCCTGGGGTGCCAGAGCGCTGGCCCTCAGGGCGCGGCTGCTGCTGAATATCGAGGAGTCGTCCCCCTTCTCACTGTCGCTGCCTCCTGTGGAGGCCATCTCTCTCTGCTCTGCTGTGATTCCTTCCCGCGGGCTCACGCCTCTATCGCACCTCTCTCACACCTGCTGTCGGCAAAAACAGGAAAGAAACCACCTCCGCAGGTCAAGAGAATCGATTCTTCTTACACCGCACACCGGTGAAAGGAAGGCGGTTGCAGGTTAGACTCCAAAAAGGAAATTTGTCGACGATTGCTCTGGAACACTCAGGCCAGCAAGAGAGAAAAGGAGAAGGGGGTTGATTACAATTTGTTTTCGGCGAACAGGAGTACCATGCACTGCGGGGAGGCGGCGAGAGAAGGCGGTCGCAGAAGAAGAGGAGGAATAGGAGTGTAAGGTGGCGGACGGAGTGGCAAAAGATCTCTCGTCTCTCTCGTTCCTTTACTCTCTCATCATCCGCTGTAGGTGGAGCTCCGGTTGCGTCCCTTCTGCTGCATGCGGAAGGATATACTTCGCTGCAGCTTCTTCTCCTGCTCGCCCGCGACCCACCACGTGGAGATGATGTGAGCAGGGCGATGTACGTGGCATAAATAAAGAATAAAGAATTATAGAAATAGGAAATATATAACGCGAGGTGACAGAGCAAAGACAGGGAGGGCTCAAAAAGGCATTGGGGAGGAGGGGAGGAGGAGGAGGGGAGGAAGAGGGGCAGGGCAGAGACCTGCTTCTCTAGATCCTTGAGCTGCTTCTCGTTGTTGAGGAACGTCTGGGGCATCCACTCGTCGAGTCCTGGCCGCCGTTTTTCCCGTCGGCGGAGGCTGCCGCCGAGCGTGGCACCACGCATGCGCAGGGTATCATCCTTCTCCGACGACTGGGCGGCCAGCTCGCACTTCTTGGCCACCTCGTACAGCTCCTTCTCTGTTCCGTTGGACGCGTGTTGAATTGTGTTTATTTATTTATTTATTGATGTTTAGAATATAACTATCAAGAAAAAGAGAAAGGGAAAAGCAAGGGAGAAGGGGGGGGGAGGAGGAGGAGGAGCAGACCAGAAAGGGTGGTGACGCTATCGAGGTACTCCTCGATGGGGACCACCTGGTAGAACTTGTAGGGCGTCTTCTGCTCCACGCAAGCCGAGGAGAGAGAGAGAGAAGAGAGGGAAGGCGTCAGCCAGGGAAAGAAGAACAGACCGGAGGATCAGAGGAAGAGGAAGAGGAAGAGGGATTGGGGATTGGGGGGATGAAGAGGGGGGGGGGAAGCCCAGCCAACCTGATATCGCTCGACTTCGGAGATGACCTTGCTGACGAGGTGCATCTTCTCGAAGTTGACGTGCCCGCTCTTGAGGTGCGAGGGGACCTCCTCGATGAACGTCAGATCCGCCAGGAACACCGCTATGTTTATAAGAGTGTGTGTGTGTTTAATATATTATTTTTATATAGCAGTATTTTGTGATGATGATGATGGTGATATATCACTACGCTGCGATGACGGATCCAAGCAGCAGCGGCGGGAGCGACGTCCCAGGGACCTGCGCACCTTGGAAGGGGATGAGTGGGGGCTCGATCACGTCGAGTCGGTCTCGATAGTTCTTGTAGTTGCACGACGGGTCGAACATGACTTCGATCTCCTTCAGCTTGCTGATGTATTTCTTGTCCAGGTCCTGGTCCACAGCCCCCCCCGTGTTATTGAAGAAAGGGAAAAGGAAGAGAAACGACTTGGGGGGGGGGCAACGACATACGCGCCATGTGGACTTGAGCCGCTGGACGCAGCCCAGGTTGAGGGACGCGTAGATCTCCATCACCCCGTGGAAGTTGTTCATCGACCGGAGGAACTGTCGTTGTTGTTTTCGTGATTGTTATCCACCACCCATGATGG
>NAVB01000043.1:0-52983 GCA_002179805.1 Acanthamoeba lenticulata | reverse complement strand
TTTGTTTGGGGAGTACCTTGTTCATGTTGATGGCGGGAGCGGCCGTGCGCAGGGTCTCTTCGACCAGGTCGCGGATCGTGAAGGGCGCCAGCTCGTGGTCCTACAATACAAAGCAACACATATTATTTTATAATATTATTTTATAATATTTTGGAATTATTATTCTACTTTTTGAATCTTGTGGGGAGGAAGGATAACGCACGGGTGGGCCGGAGACATGCAAAAGCTTGACGACATCGTTGGAGGTGTCGAGCAGGCTCAGAGCGCAGTTCTGGACATCCAGCGCGTGGGCCTTTTGCTCGCCCACAAGCTTGGTCGACAACAAATCATGCATGCGTTGCAAGACTGCACGTTCCCCGCCGCCGCGGTCAAGGTAAGCTCGAGGCTCAGGCAACAATTGCCGGGGCAAGCGGATGCTCGTACTCTCGTTGGAGGGCGCCTGGATGCGCTGCGAGATGCGGGAGAGGAGCGACGTGCGCTCGGCCAGCGCGGCTTGCAGCTCCACCGCCGCTTTCAGGTGGCGACTGCGCGAAGGCAGCTCTGCGTCAGTTTTTGAAAGAGCCAAGCCAAGCCAAACGAGGTGGATGGGATCGGAAGACGAACTCGCTGTCGGCGGACGGAAGGGCAAACTGGCAGGCGGCGACGATGGCCAGCGTGGCGGTGATGACGTCGGCCACCATGGCGGCCATGATGAAGGCCGCCGTGGCGCTGCCGCCCATGGCCCAGCCCACGCACTCGGCCAGGCCCTGCAGCAAGGCCCAGGCCACCACCACGAGCCCGCTGCCGCCGCCCAGGTGGGCGATCCAGGTCCGCAGCCAGGGCGAGCTCGCGAGGCGCTCGCCCATGCGCTGGACGACGTCGCTGAGCGCGGCCGACGCCGCGGCGGCCGCAGCCGCCGGGCGCGAGCGGCAGACCAGCAGGAGCGCGGCCAGAAGCGGCGCGTAGAGGACCGAGAAAATGCTGCCGTCGCTCGCGCTGCTGGAGGTGGCGGCGGCGATGATGGCGCCCACGCCCGTGGCCAGGCCCACAAAGGCCAGCGCGCGCTCAATCGCGTGCTTGGTCTTCTCACGGCCCCCGAGCAGACAACTCACCGATGCAAGACACAGGCCCACGCCGAGCACCGCCTGGATGCGTGTGAATCGAGGCCCAATGACCGATTGAATAAGAATTCCATCCCATCGGTGCACCAACAAGATTATTTTAAATAATTAATATAAATTGAAGATTTAAAAAAGATTGAAGGGCAACGAGGGGCTGAACCTGGCGAGTGAAGCCGAGGACGGGGGCGGCCGGCAGGAGGAGAAGGAGTGGAAGAAGCAAGAGCAGCGGGATGACGCCGTACGCTCGGTCAGGGCCCAGGGGTCGGCGACCCAGCACGAGGAGCGCAATCACACAGACGCCAGCCCCAAGGCCCACGCCAGCCCCCGCCCAGGCGCCAATGTGGGCCAACTTGGACAGCGCAGCGGTAGTAGCCGCCAAGAGCATCCGCTCGTGCTCGCCGCCATGTTGAGTCACATCGATGAAATCAGCTGCTCTCAACCCTATGTTTGTGTAATCGTGCTGCTGGTGCGAGGTAACGTGCAGGGCGGCGTCGAACCCCTCCATACTGTGTGCCATGAACGCGTTCTTTGCCTCTAGGCGCAGTCTCTATGATCTGTAGAAAAATAGTCTTTGGAATTATAAACGACATTTTTACCAAATATTTATTTTTTCTGCGCTGCTGTTCCAGTGCACGTTTAGGGCGAACGCTGGTTGCCAAACAACGAAGTGCTCGTAGGTACGGACCATGCACACTGCTTCCTGGCTACCATGACTTGAATGTGAACTTTGGGACGGAGGAGATCAACCAAAGAAACGAAGAAGGTACACGACAGTTTTGTTTGACCAAAGAACAACATCAACTGCCTTTTTGGCGGAAAGTAGGGGAGGACGGTGCGTGGTGGTTGTTGTGGTTCTGGTGACTGTTGGCCTTCTTGCAGAGGAGGCCAAAGGTTTGTCGATCTTTGCCCGAGATCCAGTTCGTGCGCGAGCGCGGCTCCTTGCTGCCCTTCCAGCAGATCTTGGACACTGTGTACACAATCTCGGAAAACGACGGCCTGCTGTCTGCCGTCAGTCTCTCACACCTCATCTGATGAAACAGCATCACCAGCCACGCGTGGGCAACGTACCGCTGGTGCGGGCGCCCGCTCCAGCACTGCTCGATGAGCCGGCGAATCTGGCGGAGAGTCTTTTGCTGAGCCTCGGCGTTGCCGCCCATGTCGCCGTCGGCAATGCCACCACCAACCTCGTCTTCGCCGGGCAACTCGGCGCGAACGTCCTCCCGGGTGTCGCCCTCGCCCGCGTCGACCGGGAACGCGGCGGGGTCGTTGGCGTGCATGGCGAAGGCCTCCTCGCCCCCGTGGGCGTGGATGCCCAGCACGGACTTGGCCCGCTCGGCCATCGTCTCCAGCACGGACTCGGCGATGGGCGTGAACGCCGCCGACGAGGTTGGCGTCAGTGAGGACGAGGACGTTGAAAGCGATGCGGTCGATGATGAAGCTGATAACGATGACGATGATGAGGGAGAGGGCGGTGCGGCCCGAGGGGTGAAGTCGTTAAGAATGGTGAGGAGGCCGTCGAGCTCGTGCTTGACCACAAAGTCTTTCCGCTTCTTGGCCGCCTTCTGAGCTCGCAGCAGCAGCTGCCGCACCGTCTCCGGCGGCAACACCCGCGGCGTGGACGGCGACGGGCTCGGAGGCGGCGACGGCAGTCCCTCGCCGCCCACGCCGCCCACGATGTCGACGTTGAGCCTGAACTGCTGGTCGAGATGGATAAGCGACGGGCGGCCGCCCTTGGTGACCAGCCGGACGATCTGGTCGATGTCGAGGCCCTTGAAGGGCTTGCGCCCGGTGAAGAGCTCGTAGAGGAACATGCCATAGCTGTAGACGTCCGACTTCATGCTGAAGGGCTGGTTCTCCAGCACCTCGGGCGCCGTGCATGGAAAGTACATGGTGGCGTCGCTCGAAGGCGCCTTGGCGCACAGGCTCACCTTGTATTGCGTGCTCAGCCCAAAGTCGCTCAGCTTGATCGTCCATGGCTTCGTGTCAAAGACCTGGAAAAATGAAAACAAAATCATAAATTAAATTGAAATGGTCTAAAAATTCAAAAAGCAAATATAAAACTTGAGAGAAATTGTACCAGTATGTTCTTGCACTTGAGGTCGCAGTGGAGGATGCCGGCCTGATGGAGCTCCTCCATGCCCTTGGCCACCTTGAGCGCGATGCGCAGCTTGTCCTCGAGCGTCACGTTGTGCCGCAGCGTCTTGAGCACCTTGCCCAGGTCGGCCTGCGGCGCATGCTCCATGACGACGAGGGTGATGCCCGACACGACGCACACACCGTGGTACTTGATGCAGTACTTGAGCTTCAGCGAACTGACCGTTCCCCCCCCCACGACCCCCCCGCCGTCAGTGCCAAGGCTCAGGTCCAGGGCAAGGCCGCGCTCAAGGCCTCGAGCTTACCTGAGAATGCCAACCTCCTGGCAAAACTTGGCGATCGAGCTCACGTTCTTCACGGCCACGGCCTGGTCCTTGTAGGTGCCGCGCCACACGACCCCATGCGCCCCGCGCCCAAGCGGCGTAGCCGACACGTCTGCGAAGATCACACATAAGACATTAGGTCAGCCGGCCAGCAAGCGGAGAGCAATCGTGAGTCGCGGCAAGCGCGCCAGGCCTGAGGCCTGAGTGGAGTGCTGCACACCCAGCGAGAGCTCCTCGATGGGGATGATCGCCAGCCCGCCGGCTTTGTTGAAGCTGGCCGAGAGCGTCCGATTCCGGTTGGCCGACGCAGGCGAGCCCGACGCGTGGTCTGATCACCATCGCCACCAATACGCACGAACGATGAGCGCACTCCATCGGCCAAACGTGGGCGCGGGTGCGTGCCGTGGTTGATGAGGTCGGCGAGGAAGTGGAGCATGATGGCCTGGTTGCCGGCGTTGTTGAGCTTGTGGAGCGGCGGCTTGAACGGGTTGTCCTTGACGTAGAGGTAGCGGAGCGAGGTCAGATGTTCCATCTCCACCGGTAGCGACTCGAGCAGGTTCAGGTTGAGCGACAGCGACGTCAGCCCCGGCGCGCCCACACGCCATCCGCGGTGGTCTCCAACTTCAATGCCGTGCTCTTCCTCCTTGTTGTCATCTTCATCCTCGTCTTCTTCTTCATCTTCATCATCGTCGTCGTTGCTGTTGTTGCCGTCGTCGTCGACGTCGGCAGGAGGCAGGAGGATGTCGCGGCGGGTGATGACGCTGAGGCAGTTCTCCGAGAGGTCGAGCTCGGTGAGCGACGGCAGCAGGAGGGCCGGGTAGCACGACGTGAGTTTGTTGCACGTGAGGTTGAGCGAGGTGAGACTTCGCAGCTGCATGAACTCGTCCGGCAGCCGAGGAATGCGATTGTAGGACAGGTTGAGCACGCGGATATTGCCAAAGTGGGCCTGCTCGACGATGGGCCGCGGGAAGGCGGTGAAGTTGTTGTGATGCATCTGAAGCTCTTCGATAGCCGTCCAGTTCTTATGCCAATCTGGCATCCTACATTATTGTAGTATTGAATAGAAGTGGTTAAATGAATAAATAAATAAATAAATAAA
Organism: Acanthamoeba lenticulata; assembly: GCA_002179805.1. Classification (NCBI taxonomy): domain Eukaryota; phylum Discosea; order Longamoebia; family Acanthamoebidae; genus Acanthamoeba; species Acanthamoeba lenticulata. The sequence continues at coordinate 48,367 of NAVB01000043.1, read as the reverse complement.
AAATATTGGTCACGTACGTGGAGAGCGCCATGTTGCTCCAGTTCACCGTTTTGACCTGCGGCGCCGAGAGGCGCACGCGTCGAAGTTGGGCCAAGAAGACGTCTGTCTCGTTGTTCGCGTTGCTCGACTTACTGCGTTCTCGCGGTGGCGGTGGTTGTGGCTGTCGGTGCAGAGGACGCGGCCTCGCATTCATGGCCGTAACGACGAAGAGCGAATGGGGTTCTTCGGTTGTTGTCTTCTTTTCGTGCTCGTGTTGGCTCGCCTGTTTCTCTGGCTCTTCTCCTCCCTCTGCCTTGTTCTTCTCGTCCTCCTCGCGCTGCCCTCGCGAAGTGTTATTTACAAGTGGAGGCGTGGCATTGACGTCAGCCCGCCTGGCCCCAAGTGATGCATCGTTGGCTGCGTGCACCGTGGCTAATGTTTGTGGAGGTGGAGGAGAGTTTGTGCCGTTTATGAAGTCTTCACCAGCGGAGGTGTAGAGCACGCTGCGTGGCGCCAGGCGACGGCACACGGCGGCGTAGTTGGCGCGGCTTAACTCGATGGTTGATGACTCTTCTTTGTGGTCGGTAACCGCAAAGATGCGGGTGACGTTACGCCCAAATCGTTTGCTACTCTCCACGAGCAGGGCTTCCAGCGTGGGCGCCTTAGCCAGGGGAAACACCCGCGCCTCCCCGCGGCTGCTTTGTGCGCAACCGTTGGGCAGGAGGAGCACGCAAGGAGGCCGCCAACTCGCCTCGCCATGTGCCGTCTCCTCCATTACCGTGTTGTGTTCTTTTTCCTGTGGCCGAAACGTAAAAAATAAATTATAAATAATAAATTGAACGTAAAGGGAAAGTCGCTGCTGCCACGGCTTGAGCAAGAGGAAGGGAGGATGGGCGAGCTTAGGACTGAGCACCCTGAGCCGCTTTCGGTCCGCTCGGTTCTGCTCGGCCAGGGGCTGTTTCCATTCGTGCCGGGCTTGTTCTTCTTCATCAATTCCGGCACGATGGCGTGCATCAACCCGTTTATGCCTCTCTTTTACGAATCGAAGGGCTTGACCAAGTGGCAGATCGGCATGATCGCCGGCATCCTCCCTTTCATCGCCTTTGTCGCCGGTCCGTGTTGGGGCCTGCTGGCTGACCGCACGAGGCGACACAAGGCTATAATCAACTGCCTCGCGCAAGCTTCAGTGTGCCTCATCGTCCTGCTATCCTTCACGACCGACTGGCTTTCGGATGCACCCAACGGAGTGCTCTTCTTCGTCATTCTGTCGATTATGTCGGTCAACGTGGTTTGCACGTCCCCCATCTCGCCTCTCATCAACACGTGTGCCCTCTACTATCTTGGTCCCACCAACAAGCACGAGTTTGGACGCCACAGGTGCGTGCCGTCACCCCACATCTATGCAAGATCCTCACTACACTCACCTGCTACACCTTCAGGTTGTGGGGTGCAGTAGCCTGGGGCATCGTGGCGTTGATCCTGGGCTACGTGCTCTCGCTCAACGGCAGCAACAGTAGCTCCACGACGTGGATCTACAACATCTACGGCTACTTCCTTGGCATGCTGTGCTTCGTGCTGGCGCTCTACTTCTCCGATGTGCCCATCCCCGACAAGCCCAAGGACAAGAACAAGAGCACGGCGTTGGCCCCCACGACGGGCCAAGCCGAGCAGCAAGACGAAGTGGTTCATGTAGTGGACCACAGGCGGGAGTCTGGCGTCGTTCTGGACCTTGAGGATGAGGACTCGGAGGAGCAACAGGAAGGTGCCGCGCCCGAGCGCACGCGCATGCAGGAGATCCGTCTGCTGCTTTCGTCGCCCAAAGTATGCTGCTACCTGTTCACCGTCTTCATCATGGGCATGGGCTCGACCCTCATCGGCAGCTTCCTCTTCCTCTTCCTGCAAGACCTTGGCGGTTCGCCTCCCTGGGAACTGCATGCTGATGTCGTGTTGAGACGACAACAACTCACTTCTTCATCATCATGTTAGGCGACCAGTTCCTCATGGGGATCACACTGGCCTGCACGGTCTCCACGGAGATCCCTTTCTTCTTCTTCGCTGGCCGGCTCATCAAGGCCGTGGGCGTTCACGTCCTGATCCTCGCCGCCATGGTGCGCATGCTTTCTTTTCCGCGCTGCCTTTATGAGCTTACCACGGCTCTTGTGCACATGCTGCAGGCCGCCTATGTCGTGCGCTCGCTCGGCTACGCGATGCTGACGTCGGCCTGGTGGGTGCTGCCGCTGGAGTTTTTGCACGGCTTGACGTTCGGGGCCATGTGGGCCGCTGGCGTGCAGCACACCTCCAACATCGCCCCGCGCTCGCTCGAGACCACCGCGCAGACGGTCTTCGCCGGCCTCTACAGCGGGCTGGGCGGGTTCGTGGGCGCCACCGTGGGCGGATGGGTCTACCAGACCTCCGGGCCGCGAGCGATGTTTGGAGGCATGGGCGTGGTGGTCAGCATCACGATGGTGATCTTCTACCTCAGCGATCGCGAGAGCGCCGGCCGCGAGCTGGCCCAGACCCTGCGACGGTGGTGGCGCAACCGACAAGGGGGCAGCGCCCTCGTTGAGGAACTCGGCACCACCGACGGTTCAGGTTCGGCAGAGTACTCGCGTCTCGCCCTCGATATCGATGGGGAGGACAACGCCAGCCGTTCGTGATCCCACTCATAAATGAATCATAATAATAATATAAATAATTAAAGTGTAAAATACAACACAAAGACACTCGTATTTTATTTTGCTTGGGCCGACGGCCCCTTTGGCTGGGCCAGTCAAGAGCGAGATGACACGGATTACCCCGATTTGTGTCGACATGGCCGCTGTCGCAGGCGGCGTGAAGTTACCGGGACGCATTTCACAAGCGCCATCTGTCTTTCGAGAGAGTGCCAGCCCCATTGACGCTCTCGGAGGAAACGGCCTTCGTTTAGATCTTGCTCTTCTCTGCTTTTACACTTTAATCAGCACTTAATTTTTCTCTCATTCCGCTCCACCACGCAATGGATTCTCTCTACGCGTTTCAGAACTACATCAACAACTTCTCCTTCCATGAGCTCGGCGCCGCGAACAGCTTCTACGTTCCTCTCACAGGAACCATCATCTACCTGGCGGTCATTTTCGGCCTGCGGGCTGTGGTGCAGCGACCGATGAAGCTGACCGTGGTGACCGCCATCCACAACCTCTTCCTCTGCCTGCTCAGCTTGGCGATGAGCGTGGGAATTCTCTACAATCTCTACCCCATCTACCAGTCCAGCGGCTTGCTCACGGCCTACTGCGGCAAGACTGGTCCGGCCGAGCCGGGCGCCATCGTGCACGACCGCGGCGCGATGAACTTCTGGGTTTGCGTCTTCTACTTCAGCAAGTACTACGAGATGCTGGACACCGTGCTCCTGGTCCTGAAGAAGCGCCCGCTCACTCTCGTCCATGTCTATCACCACTTCATCGTACCTTATCTCTTCTGGAGCTTCCTCCACACTGAGACTTCCGGCCAGTGGTCGCTCGCCGCGGCCAACAGCATCGTCCACGTCTTCATGTACTACTACTACATGGTCACGACGCTCGGCCAAACCGTCTGGTGGAAGCAGTACCTCACCCTGATGCAGATCGTCCAGTTCTTCTTCGATCTCTTCGTCACTTGGCCCCATCTCCTCTTCCTCCGGGCCTGGGGCATTCACGAGTGCCGCGGCTCGATGAACACCGTCTACTTCGGCCAAGCCGTCGGCATCTCCTTCATTTACCTCTTCACCGAATTCTATGTCAAGTCCTACGGTATCGAGGAGGCTGCCAAGGTAAAGGCCGCCATGGAGGAAGCTGCGTCGCGTAAGAGGAAGGAGGCCTAGACTTCTGACTGGTGGGGTGTCGATTTTGCACTGCTATTTATTGAATTGAAACACGCAATGCTGCTGTACCTCAATGATCAATCGTGTACAATTATTTACTCGCCGCTTCAGATGAAGCGGACGTCTCTCGCGAGATCAAAGAAAACCTTTTGGGGGGGCAGCAAAGAACTGGAAAATCGCCAGGCACAAAGGAAATTTCGATAAAGCGGGACTGTGCATCCGAGCACACAAATTTTGTTTTGATTGTTGTTTCATTTGGAGCGAAGAGCGAGTCCAAGTACTCCTCGCGTGAAGATCAGGGACTTTGGAAAAGATCGAATGCGCACGCACTTGCGTAAAAAGTGCGCATCGAGGTCAACAAAACGAAAATAAGAATACACAACAGCACCACCCGGCTCCACGATACTTCGCCCAAGCAAATCTCAGCCTTCCCGAACTAATCGGCCGATGCATGCCGAGAAAAAGGGAGCTCAATCGCCAAGAAGAGAGTCTCAAGATCGCAGGGCAGACTCTGCCGTTCCGCGAAGGCCTTCCCCCGCTTCTGGCTTCAGAAATGGGGCGTATGAAAGGAGAGGGGAGGCCGCGAAAGGCGAGTTGTCGCCTCCTCTGAGGCACGAAGGGGAGTTGCCCAAGGCCTCGATTCTCGCCTCCCCCGAGCGCGCTGCAGCATCGCCTGCGCGCGGTCGTAGGCGCCGACGCGCCCGACGGCAAACCTTGCCAGCAGCGGAGGGCGGCGGCCCTTTGATTGAAGCCGCTGCCGTTGGCTTTGGAGTTCCTGCCCCTTCGCCCAGTCCTCTTCGATCGGGCCATCATCCACACCCTCACCACCCCCACAACACCTTGGGCGGCTCCTCCATTAGCCGCTCGCGTAGCCTGCCCCTCGGCATCGCCGCGCACGCCGCCCCGCCCGAGCAGTCGGCCCTCCTGCTGGCTGCCAAGGCCGGCCAGACGGCCCTCCTCACTCGCCTCCTGGCCCAAGGCGAGGACGTCAACGTCCGATCGTTCGGCAGCAACCCGCTGCACTGGGTACCCGTTTTGCTTTTTTTTTTCAAAATTTTATATTTGTTTATTTTAATCTGTTGTGGAGAATAAAAAGAAATAATTATATTTGTTAACTATCAATTTATGTTTGGCTTGAACGTTCTTAGGCATCGTACGAGGGGCACGCGGGCTGCGTGGAGGTGCTGCTCAAGGCCGACGGCATCGACATCGATTCCAAGGAGTCAGAGCATCGGACGCCACTCGCCCTAGCAGCGCGCAAGGGCCACACTGAGTGCTTGCAGCTGTTGCTCGCCGCTGGAGCCGACGTCGATACCAAGAACAAGTGGTGCGGTTCTGCCTTACATTTTAGTTCTTCGGGCTTTTTTAAAAACGTTCTTTTTTTGCGACAGGGAGGAGACGCCACTGTCCAAGGCGGCGGCCTACAACCACATAGGCTGCGTCACGCTGTTGCTGGAGCACGGCGCTGACCCCAACTCAGTCGATCTATGGATGGAAACTCCGCTCTACAAGGCCACCACGAAGGGCCACGCCGAGTGCGTACGCCTCCTGCTCGAAGGTGCGTTCCTGCGACCCCACGCGTGCAGCCTACACCAGACATGGCCTGTTTGCTTCTCCTGGTTAAACGCCGCCGTTGTTATTGATGATGGGACTTCCAGGCGGGGCAGATCCGGGGCGAGCCAACGAGCTGGGCCTCACGCCGCTACATGCGGCCGTCATGGGTGGCTGGTCGGCGTGCGTTGAGTTGCTGCTCGAGCACGGCGCCGACCCGGAAGCCATGGACAGCGATGAACGGTACACACCTGGCCCATCACGCCATCAGCACGGGCTCGCGTGAAAGCCTCGTCTCAACGCGCGCGCTGGCTTGGCTTGGCTTCTACGCAGGACGCCGGGCTTGATCGCCAAAGAATACGGCTGCGAGGAGCTCGTCGCCATTTTAAACGCGGCGGTGCGCAACAAAAGGCTCGCCGATCTCGAGGCCAAAGGCGTCGAGAGCTGGACCGACAAGGAGGTCGGCGACTGGATCGAGTTTGTCGGCTACCCCCAGTACAGTGCGTAGCTCACTATTTTTTGTTATAAAAATTAGATCTATATATTTTAAATCAGTTACAAACATTTAATTTTGAATTCTAACATAAATTGTTGACGACTAGAAATCAATTTTACGAAGAATCACATCACGGGCAGCGTGCTGCTGCAGAAGCTCGACATGGAAGTGCTCAAGAAGGAGCTGGGCATCACCTCCTACGGCGCGCGGGCCGAGATACTCGACCGCATCGCCTCCATACCCTTCCAGCGTCGCGGCGGCTCCGGGGGTGGCGGCAGCGGTGGCCACCACCCGCTCCGACCATCGAGCGGCATGCACAGTTGCGTCCTCCTCATCATCATCATCGCCGTTTTTATCATTGTCGTCGTTGTCGTCATCATGTCGCTGACATGCTCGTGTACTGCAGACATCGGGGACAAGATCGTAACGATCGACGCGTCGGAGCTGGTTCTGTTCGAGACCATCGGGAAAGGTGCGGCCCACGAACGACACGACACGCACGGGACATGGTGATGGGCTGGTGTTGAAGCGCGGCGGGGCTTGCTTCAGGGTATTTTGGGGAGGTGAAGCGAGCAGTGTGGAACGGGACCGAGGTGGCGGTCAAGATCATGTACCGCAACGCCTACAAGGGCGACTTCTCCGTCTTTGAGAAGGAGGTCATCATCCTCAGGTGCGTATTTCAGAAATATTATTCCGAAATTCAATTCATTTTCAGATTATCAATACTAAATCTTTCTCCTTCTTCTGGTGACCAGCCACGTGCGACATCCGAACGTGTTGATGATCTTGGCGGTCACCCGAACGCCGGAGGGCAACGCCATCGTCACCGAATACATGAGCGGCGGGTACTTGACCCCCTTCCTCCTCTCGCCTGCCCGATACACACATGTTGGGCTCACGCGCGCATGCACCAGTTCGCTGCATGTGCTCGTGCGGGACTGCTTCTTCACGCTGGAGACGCAGCCGGGCCTCCGACACGGCATCGCGTCGGGTACGTCTTCATCGCTTTTTTTCTTGTTTTATTACATTTTAATTTTAATTTTCTAATTCTAATTTCCTGGCAGACATATGCAAGGGGATGCTGTATCTGCACTCGAACAAGCCCAAGCCGCTGCTGCACCGGGACCTCACGAGTCACAACATATTGTTGGACCGCAACCTGTGCACCAAGGTGGCCGACTTTGGCCTCTCGCATGTCAAGCAGGACGCCACCAACAAGACCTACGGCATCGGCCAGATCCCGTGGATGGCCCCCGAGGGTGCGTCTTGATTTTATTCTTTTATTCTTTTATTTATTGCTGACGTGGCTGTGTAGTGCTCGAAGGCGAGATCTACACGGAAAAGGCCGACGTGTACTCGTACGGCTGCATCCTGTACGAGCTGTGGACCGGCAAGGAGCCGCACGCCGACGCCACCGAAGGCCCGGTGGCCTTTGGCGAGGCCGTGCGGCGGGGCCACCGGCCGGCCCTGCCGGCCTGCGTACCGATCGGGTGGCGTGAGCTCATCGACGCGTGCCGCCACCAGGACCCCGACCAGCGGCCGCACTTCAAGGACATCCTCCAGCTGCTCGAGGCTCTCGGTGGCGGTCTGCCCGCAGCAGGCGATCACCACTCGGCCATGACCGCCGCCGCCGCTGCCTTCTCGTCCTCCTCTACTTCCATCTTCACCAGTGGCGATGCGGCCGAGTCGGCGGCGGGCTGGAGCGGCGGCGGCGAGATGGCGCCGTGCTACATCGAAGACGGCGATGGCAGCTTTGGCGGCAGCCAAGGCGGCAGCGGCAGCAACAGCGGCAGCAACAGCGGCAGCGGCGGCGGGATGGCAGCACTGGCGGCCCTGATGCACGCCGGCCTCGCCCTCGGTGATCCGAGACGGCGCGGGTCCGCCCCGACGGGGTGCGGCGAGCTGGTCTCGGCCTCGGGCTACATCGGCGAAGACTAGCAACAGAGAAGGACGACACGAAAAAGCCCCTAAAGCTTCACGGTGGCAAGCGACGATCGACTTTCCTGGTTCTGGCCTGATGTGGACAGTCGTTGCGCGTGCCGTCTCGACCACAGGGCAGGTGATGGCACAACAACAAAGAAGACAATGAAGAGAATGCACCTGCACCTGTTCTGCTGGCGCTCTGTACGCGCTGAAAAAGGCAGAAAATCCATTTTATGCAACTATTGGGCCGCCCACTGTGATGTGCCACAAAAAGCACAGCATCGGCCACTTGGGGATGGTCGCTGGGCAGCGCAAGGGCGCAAATGCTGCCTCGGCTTGTCTGGGGCACATACACTCGCACAGACGAACCAGAGTAGAGAGCCACAAGAACACGAATATGAGAAAGCCGATGATCAGGACTCCAATGATCCCAAACACGAGGGCCATCAGGGCGAGATCCAGGCCGATAATCACCACAAGAGCGCACAGGAAGAGAGGGAAAAAGAGCCCTACAACACCAACACAACCAGATTAACAAACATTAATTTAATAAAAAAAAATCATTATCAAAAAGAAAATCTGAATAAAGCGTAATGAAACGTACCGCAACAGGTGCGGGTGAACCAGGAACTGCCTTGCCTGCTGAAGGAACACGCGCACAAGATCCTAGATAGAGGGAAAACAGTTTCTTGGCAGATGCAATCGTTGGCCCAGCTTTCGTCATCAGCGCAAGAGGTCGCGGTGGTGCACACGCCGCACTCGGCACAGTCGAGGCAGCAGCAGCTCTCAGGACCTCTTCCACGAGAACAGCAGCTTCTGCGTTCGTCGCAGCCGTGGTCGTCGTGGAGCAATGCCTGCCTTTCCTCACATATTGACGAGCACGAGGACGACGACGGCGGCTTGCATGGTGACGGTGATGGCGGCGGCATGCACGATGACGATGACGAGCATGAGGAAGATGATGGCGGCATGCACGATGACGATGACGAGCACGAGGACGACGGCGGCATGCACGACGGAGCTGACAACGAAGAACAAGAAACACTTTTGGCTTGCGGCGAGCAGGGGTCAGAGCACTTGGTCTCTGGTGTATCTTTGTACCTGGTCAGTAAAATGGATGAAAGAAGAAGAAGGGAACAGGGAGTGGAAGGACGGAGTTACCACTGATGAGGTCGATTAAGTCTTGGTCCTCATTTATGTTTCCCGCACGGACACTGAAGGTGTCAAGTGCCTGCTGTGGTGGCACGAACCTCGGCGTTGGTTCACGAGGGATGTTGTTGCTCGCGCGGTATCTAAAGGAGGTTGTTGGCAGGAAAAGAAAATGTGAGCAACTCAAGTGTTGAAGAAACAATAGCTAGCGATAGACCTTTCAATGGCGTTGCGAAGGGCCCAGTTGGGCATGACACGGTCCGTTATCGGGGTTTTGCACACAGGACATGTTGCGACGAGACCGGCCTGCTGGCGATGTGAAAGCCATTGGGAAAGGGAAGCCTGGGAGAAGGAGTGGCCACACGAGGCCATCACTGCCTCCTCCTGAACAAGGAAAGAAGAACCGTCAGCAAACAGGGTCAATTAATAAAGCTGGCTGTCAAGAACGGCATGAACCATGAGAGTGAGCGTGATGGGGTCTTGAAAATCAGGGTCCATGGCAAGTATCTATCGTGCCTGAGCACACTTAAGGGACTACAACAACGCTTGAACAAACAACAAGGACACTTTTTTAAAGTCTTATTTGTGAAGCTCCGTTCGAACACTCCAGTGAGACCTCACACAAATCACATAAAGTTGGTCATTTCGTGTGCGGGGCTGTGTCCAAGAAACTGCCTCGTCACGCACAGGAACCGTCGGCTGAAGACGTCCAAACACAAACTGTAACTGCAAGCGTAATGGTGTAAAACATGCCCAGAGCTGCTCTGTACCCGTACTGGTGTGGCCAGTTGCTCTCTGTGCTGGTGCCCGGCCAGGTAATAAATTAGTCGACAAAAAGAATTCTTCGCTACGCTTTCCTTCCACAAGCTTGTGTGCCTCTGCCAAGCGAGATGAAGACGCGGTTGGCTTTACCGTTTGGGAGTCGTGTCGCAGCGCCGGTGGTTGCGGCATTCTTCTTGGTTGTGCTTTCCTGTTGCGTCGGGCCGGCTGCGGCTGGTATCCCTGCGTATACACAGAACTGGTTTGATCAAACGATCGACCACTTCAACATCGAGACTCAGCCGCTCACCTTCCGGCAGCGCTACCTCACATTCGATGGCTACTGGTGCGTTTGCTGCACCGAAGTCGAATTCATCTTTTTCATTTTTCCATGTGATCCATCGATTAACAAGTAGTCAACCCCTGTCGCCCTTCAATAACAAGGTCTCGCACGACGCACAATGGTGCCTTGCGTCGCGGCCCAATCTTCTTCTACACGGGCAACGAGGGCGATATCACGTCTTTCTGGAACAACTCGGGCTTTGTCTTTGAGTTGGCCAAAGCCTACGGCGCCCTCGTACGCGTCCTTCCTCTCTTCCTCCTCATCATCATGATGAAGCACACACGGGAGGCGATGGCTTGACTTGTGTTTCTCGTCGTCGTCGTCGCACTCTATGTCATGCTCAGGTGGTGTTTGGCGAGCACCGCTACTACGGCCAGTCGTACCCGTTCGGGTCGGGCGGGCACGACTCCTACACCAAGGAGCACGTCGGCTACCTCTCGGTCGAGCAGGTCCGTCCCACTGGGCCTTTGTCCGCTGCGCTGCGTGTGTGTTTGGGTGTTGGAAGTGAGGTCATGCTGACGTCAGCCGAACTCTCGGCTCGCAGGCGCTCGCAGACTACGCGACCCTGATCGAGTTCCTCAAGGCCAGCCTGCCGGGCGCCGCCCAGTCGCCCGTCGTCGCCTTTGGCGGCTCCTATGGTGGCATGCTCAGCGCCTGGTTCCGGTACGGCCTCCATTCCACCACAATGTGCATCGCACGCACGCACGCACGCACGCACGCACGCACGCACGCACGCACGCACGCACGCACGCACGCGGATGCGAATTCATGCTCTTCGGCACGCACACAGGATGAAGTACCCGCAGGTCGTCGATGCCGCGCTGGCCGCGTCGGCGCCCATTCTCTGGAGCACCAACGTGTCGTCGGCCACCACGGGCCCTGACAGCAAGCGCCCGGTACGAGTGACGCGCGGCCACATGAGCCTCCTGCCCCAACTTTGCACCTTCTCATATGGTACATGGTGCAGCCGGGCTACTTTGAGACGGTGACCAACGACATGCGGGCGGCCGATGAGCGCTGCCCCGACCTGGTCCGCCAGGCGTTCGCGCGACTGCTGGACCTGGCCCACGCGCCCGGCGGGTTGGCCACCATCGCCCGCCAGTTCTCGCTCTGCAAGGACGTCCTCCCGCACGAGGTCGACCACCTCGTCCTCTGGGTCGTCAACGCCTTTGGCAACATGGCCATGGTTCGTTCTCGCCTGCTGTCCCTTGTTTCCCGCCGAGTCGTCTAACGACCGCCGGCAGATGGACTATCCGTACCCGACGGGCTTCCTTGCGCCGCTGCCGGCCTACCCGATCAAGGTGGCCTGCCAGCTGATGCTCGACAACACGCACGACGTCCTGCGCGGGCTGGCCCAGGCCGCCGGCCTTTACTACAACAGCAGCAGTACGCTCGCTCGCTCGCCCCCTCCCTTGCCTCTGGCATGATGATGTCAGCATGCTGATGACGTCACGCCACGCCACGCCAGGCCCGCTGCAGTGCTTCGACATCTGGGACGAGTTCGTGGAGTGCGCCGACCAGACGGGCTGCGGCACGGGCCCGGCCGGTCTGTCGTGGGACTACCAGGCCTGCGGCGAGATCATCTATTACCCCAACACCAACAACGTGACCGACATGTTCCCGCCGCGCCAGTGGACGCCGGCCGACCTCGAGCGCCACTGCCAGAGCCGCTGGGGCATCACCCCGCGCCCGACCTGGCTCAAGACCTACACCGGCGGTACTCTTATTTCTCTTTTTTTAAAAAATAATATAAAAAAACAAGTTTTAATTTTTACTTGATTTATTTATTTATTTATTTGCACTTTACCTTTTTCTATGTAATATGGTAATTTTTTTATCGGCAAACGCAGGTGAGAACATCCGGTACGCGAGCCGCATCATCTTCTCCAACGGCCTGCTGGACCCGTGGCACGGCGGTGGCTTCCTGGAGTCGCTCTCGGACTCGCTGGTGGCGATTATCATCAAGGACGGCGCGCACCACCTGGACCTGCGCAGCAGCGACCCGCGCGACCCGCCGTCTGTCGTCGAGGCGCGCAAACAGGAGGCCCGCCTCATCGGCAAGTGGCTCGCGGAGATCCAAGCCGAGGAGGAAGCTGCTGCCGTCCTCTCTGCTGAGTAGAGTTGATAAGAGAGTTGGGCTCATCGCGACCACCTCTCTTCCTCTCCCATGTCGCACGATTAAACTCGTCTTCTACACGTGGACGTGTCGTCCCCTGGTGTGGTTGTGAGCAGTTTTCTTTCGAGTGTTTTCTCTTTCAATTCAAAGAATTTGAGCACAACAAGCCCGAGATCGCGCAAGAAGGAGCAAGAAGGAGATGAGCCACGAGTCGCAGTCCACCCCCGGTTCTGGTTCTGCCGGAAGCGCCAGCGCATCCCCTTCTGCTTCTTCCACTCTCGATTTTTCGGGAATCGATTTCTCCAAGCCCGAGGCCTGCCAGGAGCTCAAAGAAGAGCACGACCAGTGCTTTCACGTATGGCTGGCCAAGTTCGTGAAGGGTGAAGTGCAAAAGGACGAGTGCAAGGAGTCCTGGGAGCGCTACCGAGCTTGCACCGCCGTGCGCACCCCCTCCCGCTACTCGAGCAGCCGCGTTTTGGCTCTACCTACCGCTCCCTCACAAGAAGCTTGTGGTGGATTGTCATCTGCAGGAGAAGCTCAAATACCACAAGCTGTCCGACCTGCAGGACCAGTGGAAGAAGCCCAATTGGTCCGACCTCGACACCATCCGAAGAAGGGACACCAAGAAAGAATAAAGTGCTTCTTCAATGTTCCAGACTTAAAAAAAGCTTCCTGTTTGCACCATGACGAGGACTTAGCAGCCATCACCCCCAGTTTGTATAGGCAGCCCATGGTGGGCCACCCGCGCGTGCAGCAGCCACGCCATGTGCACTCTTCCAATCAAGTCTTGTCTTCGCCCTCAAACCCACCATTTTGGTCAGCAGTGCACAAAGAGGGCAGCTGAGTGTGTGAAATGCCACAGGCATTTGATGTTCCTTTATGGGTGTTTGGGCGCCCTCCTTGATGGGGTTATCTTTCCCAGTACAATGGGTCCATGCAAAAGACTGCCTGTGGGACATATGGATGTGCAATTATGCTGTGAAAGGAGGCCACCTGGCCCTGCTCCAGTGGGCTTGTGCCAATGGCTACCTGAGGGATGAGTGAACCTGCATGCAGGTGGCCAAGGGTGGCCACTTGGATGTGCTCCAGTGGTTGCGTGCCAATGTGGACTTGCACCATCACGGCCAAGGGCCACAAGTCCATGCTTCTTGCTGCGACGCGAGTCAAGAAGACATGGCAGAGCAAACAAAAAGAATTAAATAAAAAATATTTATCTATATTTATGTTTTGGCCCACAAAGTTGCGTCAATCGCCAAGGGTGACTTCAAAGTCGAGGCGCTTGCCCAAGTGGTCGGTGTAGAAGTAGGGGTAATAGTCCACTAGTCGTGTCCTCACGTTCTCCATCCGCGGCTTCACGCTTCTACTCACAGCAATCATTTTTAAAATAATGATAATACTAATAAACAAACAAGCAAGCAAGCAAGCACACAAATCGTACTCGAGATGGTCCAGCGCCCAGATGTGGTCGATATCGTTGTAGTCGATCTCGTCGGGGTAGGTACCTTCGTAGTGGTCCTTGTCAATGGAGGTGCCAGGGATCACGTACTCCACGCGCGGGTCGCACCGCAGCTTGGGCCGACCCCACTTGCCCTTCTCGTCATCCTCCACCTCCTCCAGCCTCCTCGACACGTCCCGCTCGGAACCCGTCGCACCGCCGCCCTTGGACCGGCGCTGTTGACGCTCCTGGGTAAAGAGCTCGACCACCGGCTCGCTCGGGATGGCGCGCAGCTCGCACAATAGCGCCGCCATCGCAGTCAACTCGTCGTCGTCTTCATCGTTGTGGTCTTTGTCGACATCAGCTCGGCCGGTGGCCCAGCCCGCCTGACGAACCAGCTCGCGTCTCAGCATCTCGCGCAGCTCGGCCACCTCTGCCTCGTCGGTCGTATGGTCCTCACCGCGTCCATCACTGTCGTCATCTTCGTCATCTTCGTCAACCAGCTCGATGTCGCTCGTCTGCACGAGCACCTCCTCCTTCTTCATCTTCTTCTTCTTCTTTTTCTTGGCCTCGCCATCGGTCTCGTCCTCAGCGACCTGCTTCCCCTTCTGGCGGCGCGTCGACCTGGCCGGCCGCGCAGCCGGCGCCTGGCCCTGGTGGCGCTCGTGACGGCGGCCGAGCCAAGCGGTGATCTGGTTGGTGAGACTGATGATGTCGATCCGCGGTGGCCGCCCATCGCCGCCGCTGTCGCCGCTGGCCTTTCGAAAGGCCTCTACCACCGCCCGCAGGCGCTCGGCAAATCGGTCCTGGAACTGGAGAATGATGTCCCGGTTGCGCGTGCGCACCTCCCCGTCCTCGGTGCTCTTCATCGTTATCGCCAACGCGGCCTCGTCAGCAGCAAAGAACAAAGAACGAAAACGAAAAAGAACGTAAAGAAAAGAAAGAACTAAAAAAGAACGAAGACGACGCGTACTTGGTCGTAGAAGAGGTTGCGGAAGTCGTGAGCGTGGAAGAGCTGGTTCATGGGCACCCACTCGCGGTCCCACGTGAGCTTGCCGCTGCCCCACCATTCGGGGTCGCCGTTGATTGGCGCGATGTTGAAGTCGCCCATGAGCACGGCGCCGGCCCACACGTCGTTGCGCAGGTCGACGTGCCGCCGCGTGTAATAGTGCACGAATTGCGCAGCCGTTCGCTGCTGCTGCAGATGAATGATGTCCTTGGGTGGCGCGCTTCCGGCCTGCAGATGCGTCGTGAACACGGTCAGCTTCACCTGCCGGCCCTCTGGCGTCGCGCCCAAGATCACTGTAATTTTATGGATCAGAATATAACTTCATTAAAAATCGTAAATAATTATCAATAAATATATAAAAATAAAATGGTATTTGAATAAAACGAAAAGGGGTTGACGGACCGGTGCAGCCGAGGACGCCCTTGCCGGCCATAGCGTCTTCGCCCTTGCGGTTGGTGTAGCGCACAAACTCGGGGTCAGCCAGCGGGTAGCGGCTCATGATGACCTGCCCCGAGTTGAGGCGGTAGGCGCGCGGGTCGCAGTCGGCCACGATCCACGGATAGATCGGCTCCTCTGTCGTGTTGATGTGCGTGTGAGCGTCGTCTGCCGCGAAAGTGTCGCGCGCATACCTTTGCGAAGGACCTCGGCCTGTGGGCTGCTCTCGAGGTCGTCGCCTCGGGAAGTCGAGCTGAGACGCAGCGGCACACCGTCATCGTGCTCGGCTGCGCGCCGGGTCGCCTGACGGCCGTCCCGCGGCGCGAGTTGGTCGATGAGGGCCTGTGTAGCGGCCAAGTCGAAGCACTCTTGGAAGCACAGCACGTCATCGCGCCCTGCGTTCGACAACAACGTCATAAGCACAACACAACACAGCACACACCAGCTGCCAGACTCGAGCGAGGACGGACCGAGCTGGATCTCGCGCAGGAGCCGTCGTACGCGCTTCCTCGGGGCGGCCAGGTTGTTGGCCGAGCTCAGGTGGGGCAGGAAGCCCAGGTTCTGCGTGCGCAAGGTCACCCGCACACGGCTTCCCGGTGCAAAGCCTCTGTTGTTGACGTCGATCGCCAGTCGTCAGTTGGTGACCAGCGGTCCTTCAAAGCTTGAATTATAAAAAACCAGGCAAAGGGCGTACGCGGGGTCGGCGGTCGAGGCGTCGGGCCGGACGAAGAGGAAGTCGCGGGTGCCGAACGAGACAGCCACCAGGCGCAAAAGCACGCCAAAGGGGAAGAGCAGAACGGCGAGCGTGCCCAAGAGGACCATCGTCACGAGCAGCAGCGCGCGGTGCACTTTCTCCCGTCGCTCGGTGGACCACTGCTCGTGCCGGCCTGGGGGACGAAGCGCAACCACGAGATAGGTCAACGACAAGGAGAAATGAAAGAGCGTGAAAAGGATGCAGGCGGGACCAGGCTTAATGGGTCGGTTGAAGATGTAGAGATAGAGCTCCACCGTCCTCTCGGCGGGCCATGTGAGCAGCTTGCCGCCGTAGTAGAGCGCCGCCCAGAGAAAGAATGAAAAGCGACGGCTGCTGGCGCGGCGGTAGTGGTGGTGCGCGGCCACGAAGCGCGTCTGCACGTGCCCGCAATAGGCCTTGCCTGCAGAAAGAAGCACCAAGGATGTCAACCTTAGTGGAACCACACGGGAACCGAACAACGCAACCTCCCCTCGACACACTGCCCAAATTTACCACGGTTGGGGGATGGCGTGCCCGTGGTCTCATCTAAAAGGGGAGTCCAAGCTGCCTCCAGACCTGCCATCTCAGTGTATTATTTCGTTCTATTTCCTTCCTGTTTTTCTGCGGCGGAAGAGTAGAAAAGAAGAAAGAAACTGTTTTCTGATCTTGTTCTAGGCCGAAGAAATCCATCCAGACCAGCTCCACGAAGATGCCACTCTTCTTTACTACTCGTGGTACGACCTTTCTGCATTTGTGCATCTTTCAAGAACAATTTATGATTAATCTAATCATTGCACGATTAAAGACCCCAAGTACGTTGTCTACATGGGCAAGGACAAGTACGAGAACGAAGAGCTCATACGCTGGGGTCTGCCTGAAGACATCTGGTCCATTCCCCCTCCCTTAATTTTTCCCCAGATTAATTCGCTGCTTTCTTTTCTTGCCGGCTGATCTTCTACTTCAGGTTCCACGTTGATGATCTCTCGTCTGCCCACGTCTACCTGCGACTGCCCCGAGGCGAATCGTGGGAGGAGATCCCCGAGGGCGTTCTCGAGGACTGCGTGCAGCTTGTGAAGGCCAACTCCATCCAAGGTATGCACACTTCTGTTTCAGAAGCTTCCTCCATTGCTGCTGACCGTTGCTGTTTGCTCGTCGTTTCAGGCTGCAAGCTGCCCAGCGTGGCAGTCATCTACACACCGCACTCCAACCTGAAGAAGACTCAGGGCATGGATGTTGGCCAGGTCGGCTTCAAGGACGACAAGAAGGTTTGCTTTTTTCCACTGTTGTTGCTGTACTGCCATGCGTCTAACACTGCATCACGCTTTGTCTCTTGCGTCACCCAGGTCAAGAGCGTCAAGGTGTCGAAGCTGAACATGATCCTGAACCGGCTCAACAAGACCAAGGTTGAGAAGCAGGTTGATCTTCAAGGTACCTGCAACTTCCTTGCTTTCTCTTTCTTGCGTGATGGTGAACACCAAGATGATAACAATTGTACTATGCTTTCTTACAATCACGTGAGATCAGCCCTCTACGAAGACCGAATGCGGGAGATGAGGAACGAGAGCACGGCACTCAAGAAGCAAAAGGCCAAGGAGGAACGGGAGCAGAGGGAGAAGACGCGTCGGGACCAGGAGATCCGAAGCTACACCGATCTCCACAAGCAGGGCGATCTCCTCACCTCCAACGCCGACGTTGACGAGAACTATGAGGATGAATTTATGTAAACTGAGCCCCGACTTGGCTTGCCTCCTCGTTCGCCACAATAACGCTCACAATTTTTATTTTATTTTTAAACGGCGTTTTTTGATGATTGGCCCGTGAAGTGCCTCCTAAAACTCGGCGGTTCTGCAAGAGACACACCAGACGCCGGCGTGCACCAGCAAGACACAATCAAGAGAAAGATAGATGGAGTTGAAGTGGCATTGGGCGCTACTGGTAGTGCTCTTCGGGGTGTCTGTCGGCTACATGGGCCGCAGCATCGTTTCGTACGTGAAGGCGCCTAATCAGTCTACCCTCGTCGACGCCGATTACAGCGCGCCACCCTCTTCATGGGTCGTCTATCGCTTCATCCAGTGGGCAGACCAAGGCATGATCTCCTTCCCTTCCCTCATGCGTAGTCCATGCTTCTTCTCCACCGCTGATCTTGCTCGCGGTTCAGCTTTGGTGTATCTGCGCAGCAAGCTCGTCCCTCCTCCCTATGCCGCCCTCCAGCTGGCCACGTCACACTTCACCTCGCAGGCGCTGCGCCTTGCCGCCAAGGTTGTCCTCTTTGCCCTCTTCATCACTCGAGTCCAGCTTCTTTCGTCATCTTTATCACTTGTTGGCTCATGTTCACGCCCTTTTACAGTTGGGCATTGCCGACCTGGTCGGCGGCGGGAGCAAGACGGTGCAGGAGCTGGCCGAGGCCACCGGGGTGCGCGAGGACAACCTCTACCGGATCCTCCGCGCCTTGGCCGCCCACGGCTACTTTGCCGAGGAGGCGCCACGCGTGTTCCGAAACACCGACCTCTCCGCCGTGCTCCGGTACGCAGGCCGCCCGCAAGCCTGACGTCGTGGCCACGATCGAGTCGCGGCTCATCACGCACTGTGCCTGATGTTGTTGTTGTTGTTGTGATGTCTGGGCAGGAAGGACCACCCGTCGTCGGTGCGCAACCTCGTGTTGGTCCACCACGACCACCTCCACTGGGGCGGCTCCGAGGGCATGCTGCTCACCCTCACCGAGGGCATCGCAGGCTGGCGGCTGGTGCGCATTTTTTAAAAATATAAATAATAATAATAATAATATTTATAATATTATAATATTATAATATATATTAATGAATAATTACACGATCGTAGTTATCCTCTAACTCGCGTGTGCTGTGGTGCCACCACAGCGCCTGACTGGAGAGTCCCTGTGGGACTATTATGATGACAACCGACCGGAGAACGAGGTCTTCAACCAGGCCGTGGCCGAGACCAACGCCCTTCGCGGCACCGCCGTGCTTGACGACTACGACTTTAGCCACTTCAAGGTGCGCGCAAGTGGCGGGCCAAAGGACCATGTGTTGGGCTCATCTTTGAATTCATCCTTCTTCGTGCAGCATGTGGTTGATGTGGGCGGAGGCCGCGGCAACTTTGTCAGCAGACTGCTCCGTCGTTACGTCAACATGACTGCCACAATCATCGACCAGCAGCATGTCATCGACGAGGCCCGCGAAGAGTGGCACCAGCGCTACGGCCCCCGCGTGACCGGCTATGAAGGTGCGTTCTTAATCATCACATTCATCGTCATCAAACGTCTAACGCCTTACATTATCGATGTTACAGAGCGAGTGGTGTTGGAGGCCGGCGACTTCATGGAGGCCATCCCGGCCGGCGGGGACTGCTACCTGCTCAAGGGCATCCTCAGCCAGCTCGACGATGAGCAGGCGCTCGTCCTCCTGCGCAATGTCCGCAAGGCCATGACGTCTGGTACACATGAACATAACCTCTTTCTTCTTCTTCTTCTTCATCTTGAAGCTCATCGTCATCTTCAGGCGTAGAGCAGAAGCTGGTGCTGGTCGAGGCCGACTTCATCCGGCCGCACGACACGCGCCAGCTGAACCTCGCGCTGGACCTGGTCTCGCTGGCGGTCTATCAGGGCCGCGGCCGTACGCAGGACGAGCTCAAGGTCCTCCTGGCCACCGCAGGCTTTACCCTCCGACGTGCAGTGGACACGCGCAGTCCCTTCACCGTCATCGAGGCGGTGCCCCAGACGACTGCTTAAAATTCTCGGCATTTATTTTTTTATTTTAAAAAAATGAAATAAAAATGGCAAAAAGGCGCAAGGAAGAGTAAATCGATCTGGAAAGACATGCGAGAGCTGACGGCCAACGACCCTGAGTCTTGGACGTCGTTTTTCGGGCCGGGCATCGCTCTGCGCACACGCGGCTTCCAGCTCGTGGTGGAGGATGTCTCCCACTGGAACGTCTTTCTCGGTGTACTGGGCACCCTCATCGGTACCTTTTTCAAAATCTTTTTTTGTTTATTGTGGCCATAATAGATTTTATTGTGGCCGTTTCTGTGCTATTATTGCATTTTTAAATTTATTGACCTTTATTTATATTATTTATATGGTGCAGGTTTGTCGTCGGTGGGCGCACTGCTGGCGGTCATCCTCGACCACCAGTTGGGCCTGTGCGTTTCTCGCGAGCGCCCACGAAGCGCACAACCCACAAGCCATTAACACACGCCGCACGCGCCGCACACACGCACAGGTACTTGTTCGCGCTCTGCGTGGCGGCGATGATCCCCGTGGTGGTGCTCCTAATGGCCAAGCGCAAGGTCATCGTTGACCTCCTCCGCATGAAGATCAAACGCACCACCAACCGGTAGGGTGGCCGCCTCCTGCCCCGCCTTCGCCCCAGCCACTCGCTCATGTCGCGCATCGTCCCAGACGCATGTTCTGGACCGAATCGACGGTGATTCGCGTGTTGGACGTCGACCATGCTGAGAAAAAGATCTCTCGCGGCCAGACCGGCCGGACCATGTCCAAGGTCATCCTCCGTACGGCGCCCCGCCCTCACGCCTCATGGCGCCACAAAAACAAAAACAAAAACAAAAACAAAACAAATAAACTAAAAACAAAAACCAAAATAAAAATGAACTAAACAAAAACGCACATAAAAGTCTTGTACAGCGGCGAGGAGTTTGACGTGACAATGTTCGCCGACACCATGAACGACGCCTTTAAGGACACCATCGTCGAAAAGATAAACCACTACCTCCACATCGCCCAGAAGTGCGTCGCTGATCTCCGCCGCAATCGCCATGGCTAGTGTCAGTTGTGATACTGATAATAATGGTGATGATGCTGATTGTGGTGGCGCGAGGCAGGACGGCGCATGACCGCCACGCCGCGGGCGCGGGCGCGGGCGAGGAGGAGGCGCTCTCCGACTTTGAGGAAGAGACTGAGGAGCGGCCCGACGAAGACACACTCCCAGAAGACGCTCTTCCAGTGCAGGCTGCTGGCGCGTTCGAGGTGGGCTCCGACGAGGACGAGGACGAGGACGATCGAGGCAAAGAGAAAGAGAAGGAGGACACCACACCCTTGTCCTCGTCTAACACTGCACGTTGTATTAGCCAAGACTTGATCAAGGTGTTCTATTTATGTTGTTTTGTTTTGGTGTTGGAGGTTCCTGGGGTGAAGCCAGCGGCCACTTCCATCTCTCACCACAAATCCCCTTCACCCCAGGGGCAGCCGTTGGCAAAGGCCCACTCGAGCACAAGGAAACGGTCGCCCAAATCCGCGCTGACGATCGTCTCCCTGTCCCATGGGCAGCCGTTTTGGCGCAACCACTGGAGCACGGCCAGGTGGCCTCCACGAGCAGCAGAGGCACAGCTTTCTTCATCCCATGGGCAGCCGTTGGCGTGCGCCCACTGGAGCACGGCCAGGTGGCCTCCACCAGCCGCCGCCGAACAGGTCCCTTCATCCCATGGACAACCGTTGGCACGAGCCCACTGGAGCACGTCCAGATGGCCTCCTTCAGCGGCTCTGCTGCAGGTCCTCTCATCCCACGGGCAGCCATTGGCACGCGCCCACTGGAGCACGTCCAAATGGCCACCTTTGGCTGCGCCACTGCAGGTCTCCGAGTTCCAGTAGGCGCCACAGGAGTGAAGCCACTTCAGCATGTCCAGGTTGCCACCTAGAGCAGCAGAGGCGCAGATCCACTTGTAATCCCAGGGGCAGCCGTTGGCGTGCGCCCACTGCAGCACTTGGAGATGACCTCCCTGAGCGGCATAGTCACAGGTCCGCCGATCCCACGGGCAGCCGTTGGCACGCGCCCACTGAAGCATGTCCAAGTCTCCGCCCACGGCGGCGCAAGTCCATTCGTCCCACGGGCAGCCATTGGCACGCGCCCACTGGAGCACGTGCCAGTGGCCTCCCTTGGCCGCTTCGGCACATGTTGCTGGGCCCCACGTGCAGCCGTTGTCACGCGCCCACTGGAGCACCGCCAAGCGGCCTTTCTTCGCCGCCCAGCTGGTGGTGTAGCCGTCCCACGGGCAGCCGTTGGCTCGCGCCCATTGGAGGAGCTCCAGGTGCCCGGCCTTGGCAGCGTAGGCACAGGTGAACGTGCTCCACGGGCAGCCGTTGGCACGCGCCCACTGGAGCACGGCCAGGTGGCCACCTTTGGCCGCCATGCTGCAGGTCCGAAAATGGTCAGCCCACGGGCAGCCACTGTGGCGCGCCCATTGGAGTACCGAGAGCCAGCCCTCGCGCGCCAGCCTCGCCGCAAAGTGCTTTTGTGGCGCAACGACAACGGCGCGCGCGGTCGCCGAGAGGGTGATTTGGCCGCCTTTCATGCTGTGCTGCGGCTGCTTTGAGAGGATATCGACCCACGTGCGGCACACGGCGCGGCAGGCCGGCAGAGCGAGCGGCCGCACGAAGCTGAGGATGACGCCAACAAGTTCCACCATGAGGTCGCCCATGCCAAGGTCTTCACCGGTGGAGCTCCCAGACCCGGCAGCAGTGCTTCTGCGTGGAGGGACCTCGGCCATTGTGGTGGTCTTATTGCTACTTCTCCATTTTGCAAAATGCGTTTTCAATTAATGGCCTGGAAGAAACATTTGGCAAGAAAGAACAAAAATTTGCTAATAAAAGCTTTTCAAGTCCATTTTCCTCATCATTTTCCCATGCTTGTCGCCAAAGGGCCTGTACCGCAGCAGGTCGGCGGGTAGTGCGCGAGATCGCGATCGTACCGGATCGCGTTCGGACGGGGACGTTTAAAGAATGGATCCTGAAATTGGGGCCCCAATTGACACGCCCCTTGTCTGTACGCACCATTCTTCTATCACGCACCGCCAAAGACCGACTCTGATTTTTAATCCTTGGCCCGTGCGTGCACGTACGAGGGCAGTGGCACACGCCACCATGGCAGACACCTTGAGCGAAGAGAGTAGGGCTCAGGACGAGGAAAGCCTTGTCCGCCCTGTCGAAGCCCCTGCGAGCTGCAGCCAACAGGCCGTAAGGTCGGTGCACGTACACAGTGACGGCGTACCTCCTCCTCCTGGCCTGGAGGGCGACTGTGCCTCAGAGTCTCCCTCTAGTCCTGTTGTTGCCATCGCCGAGATGCTAGACGCCTTCCTCGCCGAGAACTCAGCGCCCGACTTTGGCGGCGAACTACCCACCAGCTCCCCCGCCACCACAACCACCAGCTCCAGCTTCGACAGCAACAATAACAACAATAACAACAACAGTAATGAGGTTGGTCATGTCGTTCGCGCCCCTCGCGCGTTCTTCTCCCCTACGCTGCCTCCTTCACCATAAGCCTCAAAGGCCACGAGCCTACCCAGCAGGCCGAAAGTGCCAACAATACTCCAAATCAACAGCAAGTTGAAGCACAACTGCACAGCCAAGCTGCAGCAGAAAACGAAGAAGAAGAAGAAGAAGATGAGGAAGAGGGGAGAGAAGACGTGTACAGTGTGCCCCTACGGCTAGGCTGGCGGCGCGAGGTGGTCACGCGACAGTCGGGCGCCACGGCCAAGGTGAGGCAGGACGTCTACTACTTTGCCCCCGAGACGGGCAAGAAGCTGCGATCGACCCGTGAAGTGGAGCGCTACTTGGTGGCCAAGGACATCACCAACGTCACGCGAGCCAACTTCAGCTACAACCCACACGTGGTGATCCGCCAGACGCTCAAGCGCAAGGCTCTCCTCGTAAACGCGTTTGGCTCGCTTGACCGCGCAGCCAGGAGCAGCTCTGGCGACGGACTACGACCGCACCGCCGCGGCCGCCGCCAGCCCACCAAGCGGCAGAGTCCCGCCAAGCCGGCGGCCGCGACCAAGCGGCGTCGGGCTTGGGCGCCGAAGAAGCCGGAGAGGCCGCCGCTGCTCCGCATCGAGGACATCAGCTACGGCGTCGAGTCGGTGCCGATCGAGTGCGTCAACTTGCGCTCGCTTGAGGCGCCCGAGTCCTTCGAGTACATACGGCGGTCGGTCCTCGACCCGTCCATCGTCGTCAACGGGACGCCGATCGTGTGCTGCACCTGCACAGACGGCTGCACCGGTACGTTGACTTGCTTTGACCACATACTCTTATTTTGCTTTGTTTATTGTTTATTTTTTGTCTTGTTTTATTTTATTGTATTTTCTTTTTGTTTTACACATTTCCAACACTAGACGCGAGCGTGTGTGCGTGCATCAAAATGACGCGCGAGTTCGAGGGCTCCAGTAGCCAGAAGCCCATCTACGACGCCCACGGCTGCGCGCAAGACGATGTCCCCCTGTACCAGCCAATTCTTTATCAATTCATTAATTGTGTCTTTGATAATCGATGAAAAACAATTTCATATTAAAAATACAATAAAGAAATATTTTTTGTTTTAAGAATCAAGAGACTGATATTTGTAAAACATTTATTGTGGGCAGGATCGTCGAGTGCGGCGACAAGTGTCAGTGCGGCCGGGCGTGCGGCAACCGAGTGGCGCAGGCCGGGATGCGGGCCAAGCTGCAGCTGTTCTACACCAAGCGCAAGGGCTGGGGCGTGCGCACGCTGGAGGACATCCCGTCGGGCAGCTTCGTGATGGAGTACGTGGGCGAGGTCATCACCAGCGACATGGCCGACCAGGTCGAGAGCGACCGGTACCTGCTCGACCTCGACGGCCTCGAGGTCATCGACCACCGGCGCCGCGAGGCCATGCGCGAGACCGCCAGGCGGGCTCAGGCCGAGGCCAAAGCCAAGGCGCGACGTCAGCGCAAGCAAGAGGCCGAGGCTGCGGCCGGTCCAAACCCGCGTCAAACCAAGCGAAGGAGGAAGACGGCGTCGGCGGTGTCGTGGGCCGGGCCCAAGCGCCGAGGTCGCGGCCGGACAAACAAGTCTTCGAGGCCTTTGGAGGCGGAGCCGACTTTTATCGACTTATCGCAAGACGACGGCGACGACATCGACGCCGAGGAGGAAAAGGAGAAGAAGAGGCACCTGCGTGGAGACACGGTCGTTGTCGAAGTCAGCGATGACGACGACAACGGCGATGATGACGCCGAGAAGGAGGATTCCCCGCATGGTGGCGACGACATGGTGGCGGCCGAGGTCGTTGGCAAGGACGAGACCGGGGCGAAGGAGGAGAAGGAGGAAGAAGAGGTGATCATCGACGAGGGCACCGTCGTGGCGGCCACCACAACGAACGGAGGAGATGCGGAAGGAGGCGAGGCCGAGGACAAGCCGAAGCGGGAAAGGATGGACGACGATGATGATGGTGGTGATGACGTGGTGGAGCAAAGGGAAGCGATGGACGTGGAGGAGGTGAAGGCGGAGGCTCAACACGACCCCCAGCAACCCTCAACCACGACGATGGCGATGGAACTCCAAGAGAAGGAGATAGAAGACGAAGATAAGCAAGAGGAAGAAGAGAAGAACGAGGGAAAGGAGGAGGAAGAAGAGAAGGGGGTCGACCAAGAGAAGAAGGAAGAAGAAGGAGAGGGAGAGCAGAAGAAGGAGGAGGAACAAGAGGACAAGGCAAAGGAAGAGAAGCAGGAACAGGAGGCGCAGTTTACGCTGACGACGTCGCTGGTGCTCAACCAGCAACAGAGCTCGCAGGCAGGCGAGGCGTCTAAACGCAAGCGCAAGCGCCTGATCTGCGATGAGGAGGAAGAGGAGGAAGAGAAGGGCGGGGAGGACGAAACAAAGGAGAAGGTCGAGCGCGATGCGAAGGAGGACGAGGACGAAGCGGCGGAGGAGGAGGAGGAGGAGGAGGAGGATGATGTCTGCGAAGACGTGTTGCTTCTGCTCGACGGGCGGGAGATCAAGCTGCCGCAGGTGCGCCGGGACGAGGACGAACACCACGCGAGGGAGCACAGCGACAAACAGCACGAAGCGGACGTCAACAACAACAAGAACGAGAACAACGAGAACGAGAGGGACAACGACGAGGGAGACGAGAGGGCGAAGAAGATCAATGGGCTTCGATGGCAGCTGTATCAAGACCTGAGCGAGCCCTACGTGGTCAACCCGCACCGGCGCGGCAACATCGCACGTTTCCTCAACGTGCGCCAACCCCCGTCCGCCCGCTCGCCCAAGCCCGCACGCGCTCACTCTCTCGCGCACACGCGCGCCGCACACGCACAGCACTCGTGCGAGCCCAACCTGTGGACGGTGTCCGTCATGCATGAGCTGCACGACCTGCGCGTGGCCTCGTACGCACTCTTGACCTCTCGTTACGGTTGCTTTTGCAAAAGTATGTGCTCTGACGCACACATGGGCGGCGCACAGACACTGCTTTTTTGCGGCGTTTGACATCCCGGCCAACACGGAGCTCACGTGGGACTACGCCCTGAAGCCGGGCCCCGACGGCCGGCGTGAGTGCCACTGCGGCGCGCCGACCTGCCGCGGCTTCCTCTGAGTTGTCGTTATGGGAAAACAAAACAAAAACAAAAAATAAATAAAAATAGATACAAAACCAAAAAAAAAACAAAAACAAACACAAACAAACACAAAGATGGAGCCCGTCATGAACATGACGGCACTGATTAACCAGCTGCTAGAGGCAGACCTGGAGCGAGAGAAACGCTCGCTCTCGCCCGCTGAGGCTGCCTTGCATGAGGTGGGCCAGGTCCGCACGAGGCAGCAGGTGCTGAGCCGCGGGAACCTGACTGCGAGAGATCTTGGTAATGGGCAAGTGGACAAGGCGAAGGAAAAAGCGGCCCAGCTTGCTGCAGAGCAGCTGCTGACACTCATCGATGGCGAACGCAAGGCCAAGGAAGATTTACGGCGGAAGCAGCAGCAGAAGAGGCAAAAGAAGAAGCGAAAGAAGCAGAGTAGCAAGCTGCCGTCCACAAATGAATCATTCGCGGCATCTTCACCAACTCGAGCAGCCAGCACTCAAGATCTCGACACCATCTCCACTGAGGCTGCGTCCACGGATGACAAACAGGAGGACGTCATAATGGCGGCAGAGCCCGTCGTGGCCTCGTCGAGTACGACGACGGCGTCCACGAGTCCAGACGAAGCCTCCACGGGCGTGTGGGAGCGTGCGGCGACCAAGGCCGCCCGCAAGCGCGCAGCGCGAGCTGCCCGGCAGCAGCAGCAACAGCAACAGCAACAAATGGCCAGCCCAGCCTCGCCCGCTCCGGCCACAACGACGCAGCAACGACGACGAACAGCGAGCCCGCCGTCCGCGCCATCATCATCGCGCCCGTCATCGTCATCGTTGTCCACCACCAGGCCAGCACCATCAGCAGCGCAACCTCCGCCGCTGGCCGACTCCGCGCACTTTCCCATGCTGCCGTCGTCTTCATCATCTTCGTCTACATCTTCATCTTCACCGATCAGAACATCACTGCCACCACCACCGCCTCCACCACCACCATCATTGTCATCACTCCCGGCTCCGCTTCCTGCGTCATCGTCGTCGTCGTCGTCGACATCGACATCGCCATCGACGTCGTCGGCCTCAACCCACAATGATGACGGTGCCGAGGTCGAAGGACGAGCGACGGGAGGGCCGCAGGACGAGGCGACTGCCACGACCGCCGACTTGGCAGCGTCACCGGACCCGGTCAAGGCCCTGTTCGACGCCGTCTACGCCAACATGCAAAAGCTCAAGGCGCAGGAGTCGACGACGTGGGCCGACCAGGCCGCGATGGATTCGATTGAAGACGAGAACGACGACGACCGCGGCGCCGATGACGATGGCGATGATGATTATCAAACAGGCCCGCGGCAGTTCATCAGCGGCGGCGGCGACGACGACGACGATGACGACGACATTGGCCAGCCGTCAGAAGACGAGCGGCAACGACGGCGGCGGCGGCCACAGCGGCGGCGGCGGCACGACGTGTGGGGCTCGCGCATGACCGGGAGCCTGTGGGCTGCCGACGAGGCCGCGGACGAGTGGAACCGGAGCGACCTGACCATCGAGCAGGTCCTCAAAACGCAGGCCCGAATGGAGGGCCTGGGCGAGATGTCGATCACGCAGCAGCTGGTGGTGGCCCTCAACAACCAGATGAACGAGCGCATGAACGACTTTAGCCGGCAGATGGAGTACATCATCAACCTTCTCGTCGTGCTCGACACGAAAGTCAAGCACCTCGAGGAGAAGCAGGCCCAATTCCACTCGTGGTGGGTCGCTTCTCACCATCAACAACATCAACAAGGAAACAGAAACTCATGATATAAATATATAAAACGTTCAAGTTTGTAAATATCGGTGTAGTGCGTTTGTCAAGCGACAAGAATGGATTGCAAGCAAGAGACAAAAGAAGAGAGAGGTGAGAGGCGGGAGAGGCGGGAGAGGCGGGAGCAAAAGGATACGGCACGAAAGCATGGAGGGCAAGCAGGGCCAAAAGGATACGACAAGACTGGCCCTCCAAAGGAGCCTTGTCCGCGGCGTTGCTGGTGCTGGTGGCCACAAAAGAAAAAAGAGGATACGACACGGTGGATTCCCGGGTGGTCGCCCACCCCAGTACTAACACCGCCTGGCGCAGCTTAACTTCGCTGTTCGGATGGGAAGCGGTGCTTTCTGCGCAGTATGGCCGTATCCATCAATGGATCGACCCCCTCGCGACGTGCAAGCTGGCTGAGTACGCAGAGACTATCAACCTGTCTGCAGGATGAAGGGGAAGGAACAGCTAGCCCCTGCCCAACAAGGAACACCCGCCAGAAGCACACAAGCCATCCTCCGCCTTGTAGGTGCTCTACTGACCAAACAGGGCAAAAACTCAAATACATCTTAAAAATGCAACTTTATGCTGACATTCATACACAACCACAATACGAAAACAAAATAAACAAGAGTACAATATGGGACGCTTAAGCCCACAAGGTGCACAGAGAGCACGACAGGGTCGAAGCCGCCGAGCCGGCCTCCCAGTCGCACGAGTCGCTGCAGCCATCGCCGTTGTTGACATTGCCGTCGTCGCACTGCTCGCCCGCGTTGACCTGGCCGTTGCCGCAGTTGTTGACCACCGTGGCCGGGCAAGCCACGAGCCACTCGTTCGTGGCCGTATCCCACGTCGACACGGAGCCCTCACCATGAGCGTACCACATGGGCTGAGAAGCAAAGTAGCTCACGGTGATGGCCGCGCAGTCGCTCAGGTCGGTCTGGAGGACCGTGCTCACGAGAGTGCCGTTGATGGACCACCTGAAGATGCCGCCGTTGTCATCCACGTCATAGCCGGCGGCGACGAGGGTGAAGGTGCCCTGGTCCTCCTCGAGCACGCCCCACGAGGCCCAGTTCTCGGTCTCCTCCATCGAGCCGTTGGTCACAGCCCACACCCAGCCCTCGGGGGCAGGGTCGGTGCCCTCGGGGTAGATGCGCGTGACCTCGCCCGTGTTGTACGACACGTAGAACAGACCCGCCGTCTCCGAAGGTCCGCTGGCCGACGAGGCAAAGGCGAACCCGCGAACACCAGCAAAGAGTTTGGGCTGCTCGCTAAAGTAGGACGAGTTGAGCGGCATGCTAAGGGCGATGACGCTGCGCTCCGAGTCGATGGAAGCGTTGTTGGTCGAGCTGAGAGGAATCAGGTGCGTGATGCCCAAGTCCCACGTGTCGCTGTCGTAGTCGATGGGAGTCGAGGCGTTGAAGCCCAGGGTGTAGAGGGCGCCGTCGGCCAAGTCAGAGATGATGCCATCGATACGGCCGATGAGGGTGTCGTCGCCGCCCAGCGTGGTGTTGAGGATGATGGTGTAGTCGTCGCCAACGTGGAACACGCGGGTGGGCGTGACGGCGATGCCGCTCCTGTCGTCACCGATGAGGTTGTCGAGATTGTCGCGCACGTCGCAGTTGGTGGTGGAGAGCGACGAGACGCTGTAGGTGCGCGCCGCCTGAGACGGGATCGTGGTGAAGGCCAGAAGGGCCGCGAGGGCGAGAAGGGTGAGCAACAAACGATTGTTTTGCATGGCCGGTATGGTGCTTGAGGTGGTAAACAATGTGTGTTTGTTTGTGTGGTTGGTGAGTCTAGCCAGAAGAAGAAGGGACATTCTTATACCCACTTCTGAGGAGGGTGATTGGTCGCTGGGGAAATCAGTTTCAGTGCAGGAGGAGTCCGTGGCGGAGAACTTGTTGTAGTGTCAATGCCTATGTCCTTGCTCCTCTTTCCCTGTTCATGTGCAGATCTGCGCTTTATTAGGATCTACATTCGGAAATATTGAGTGTGCGTGGTGATTGGCCGCGAATTTGCTAGCACAACTCCGCCGGACCAAATGCCGGCGCATTGGGCGTTGCTTTTTAGGCCACTTGTAACCGCAAAGAGAGGCAGGATAGGTCAAGCACATGGTGACAAACCTGGTGCCACGGCCAAACGCACCTGGTGTAAGACTGATTGCGTGCTGGGAGCCAACCCTACAGTTGGTCGAGGTGTGACGAGGTGCGCTTCTTGCAGTCCAGGCACTTCTCTTTCTCGCATGAAAGGAGAACAGGAAGCGTTGCCAAGTTGTTTCTTCTTTACCCGAACACTGCTGTCTTGTTTCACATGTGGGTGGCCTGCCGTTGCCTGGCTTGCTGCTTGGACTGGCGTGGCACTTGCGGGGTGTGCTCAGATTTTGGCCATGTAGCCAAGTCTGGTGGGCCTAGTGCATCGTGTCCGGCCTGGGCCAGCACATTCAGCGCAAGTCAGGTGCCAGGCTGGCCTTGCTATCTGCTCGAAGTGGCGCAGGTCTATTTGCTGTCCTTGTTCAGGCATGGGTGATCGTCAAGATGAAACATGAGTTTTCTTTTTATCTAGTTCTTTTTTCATGTGAAACGAGACGTGAGGCAAGGGATTTGTAGGAGATTGAGGGATGAGAGAGGCCACCTCAAACTTAGGGGCTGTGCTTTGTAGTTATAATTGTTCAATACATCCAAGTTGTGCATTGTTCACCAGCAAGAAAGGGAAAGTGGAACCAGCAAGAGAAATGGGATGTTTAAAACTTAAGCCCAGAAGCTACACAAGGTTGAGTGGCTCATCGACAGGGTTGAAGCGACAGAGCCAGTCTCCCATTCGCACGCGTCGCTGCAGCCATCGCCGTTGTTGACGTTGCCGTCGTCACACTGTTCGCCCGCTTCAACCTGCCCATTACCGCAGTTGTTGACCACCGTGGCTGGGCAGCTGACGAGCCACTCGTTCTTGGCTGTGGCCCAGGTCGACACCGAGTACTCGGCGTGAGCGTACCACCTGGGCTCGGAGGCAAAGTAGCTCACTGTGATGGCTGCGCAGTCGCTCAGGTTGGCTTGAAGGACCGCGCCCAGTAGAGTGCCGTTGATGGCCCACCGGTACACGCCGCCGTTGCCGTTTACATCACTACCCGGTGCAATCAGGGTGAAGGTGCCCTGGTCCTCCTCGAGCACGCCCCACGAGGCCCAGTTCTCGGAGTCCCTCATCGAGCTTTCGGCCACTGACCACATCCAGCCCTCGGGGGCAGGGTCGGTGCCCTCGGGGTAGATGCGCGTGACCTCGCCCGTGTTGTACGACACGTAGAACAGACCCGCCGTTTCCGAAGGTGCCATGACAGCGGATGCAAAGGCGAACCCGCGCACGCCAGCAAAGACGTGAGGCTTATAGCTAATGTAGGACGCATTGAGGGGAGTGCTGAGGGCGATGACGTTGCGCTCCGAGTCGGTGGAGGCGTTGTTGGTCGAGCTGAGCGGGATCAGGTGCGTAATGCGCCTGTCCCACGCGTCGCTGTCGTAGTCGATGGGAGTCGAGGCGTTCGATGCCAGCGTGTAGAGGGCACCGTCGGCCAAGTCAGAGATGATGCCATCGATACGGCCGATGAGGGTATCGTCGCCGCCCAGCGTGGTGTTGAGGATGATGGTGTAGTCGTCGCCAACGTGGAACACGCGGGTGGGCGTGACGGCGATGCCGCTCCTGTCGTCGCCGATGAGGTTGTCGAGCTGGTCACGCACATCGCAGTTGGCGGTGGAGAGCGACGAGACGCGGTAGGTGCGCCCAGCGTGGACGTGGGGCGGAAGTGCGATGAACGCCACAAGGACGACGAGAGCAAGAAGGAACAAACGACTGTTTTGCATGGCCGTGATGCGGTGAACAATGTGTTTGCTTGTGCTGTTGCGTCAGATGGGGCATTCTTATACCTGAGCCTGACGAGCTCGATTGGTGGAGCGGTTTCAGTGCATAAGGGACTATGGTTGGCCATGTTACTTAGCACGAAATCCTTATAACAAATTTGGATAGCTAACATGTAATCTGGAGAGTCGCCCTCTGCTCCAATTGGAGCACCAGGGTGGTAAATTAACAAACTCCGCCAACGTAGAGCGCCCGCCACAAGGCCGCGGACCAGGTTCGCAGAAGCCGGTCGAGCTGAGCCAGGAGATTGCCTCCTATGCCTGTCTTTGTCTTGGCCACTCGCCATGTCCAAGACAACAATTCGTTGGTCTAATGGCCTCCTTTCAGATGCGCCTGACTGCTGAGATCTTATGTTTGCTGTTATTCAATAATATAACATCATGGTCGAGGTTCGCGGAAGCACCGACTGCCTAGCCCGGCAACTCTTTTTACTTCTTTGGCCTTGGATTTGGTGCACTTCTTGCGGGTATACCATCAACGCCTGCGACATCGATCGCAAAAGGATTCAGCGAGGGTGCGACGAGGGCAGAGTAAGGGAGGCTTGGCGCCTCAAGCACGAGCACAGTTCACCTGGTCCGACTGTTGGTACGTTCCACTAGGGGGCGGTGGGTTTCATCGATGTTGTCGATTGTTACAGTAAGAAACGTTTGAATTTTTATTTTATTTTATTTTTTTATTTTATTTTTTTTGTTTTGTTTTACGTTCAGCTTGAAGGTGGTGACAACTTCTCAATCTCTACTTGGGGTCACCAAATTTGCGTGGGACCTTCTTCATGCGGTAGCAGGAGATGGTGTCGCCTGGTCGCAGGTCGTTGAAGTTGGCCAGGGCAAGTCCGCACTCGTCGCCCTTCTTGGCGGTGGTGATGTCTTCCTGGAACTTCTTGAGCGACTCCACCGGCCCGTCGTAGAGCGTCGCAAACTCCTCGTCGGCGTCGACGTCGCGGTTGCGGCGCAGGAGGCGCACGCGGAGGCGCGAGTCGAGGGCGCCGCGCACGATGCGAAGACCGGCGACGTTGCGCTGGCCCTTGTTGGGCATCGTCACCGAGAAGACGGAGAGGACGTCGCCGCGGCCGACCTCCTCCTCGACCTCGCGCGGGGTGAGCAAGGCCTCGAGCCGCTGCCGCACGTTGTCGGCCAGGTTGTAGATGATGCTAAAGTTGTCCACTTCGACCTTTTCCGCCCGGGCGAGCTCGAGCACGTTGTTGGGCGGCGGCACGTTGAACCCGAGCACGATGGCGCCCGTGTCCTTGGCCAGCCCGACGTCGGTCGACGAGATCTCGCCCACGGCCGAGCGGATCACGCGCAGCTTGACCTCGTCCTGCGGGAACTGCTTGATCGCCGTCTCGACGGCCTCAAGCGTGCCGCCGATGTCGGCCTTGAGCACCACGCTCAGCGCCTTCTCTGCCTCCTGCGGCGCGCCATTCTGGCCGGCAGCGGCAGGGGCACCGGCAGCGACTCCGGCCGCGATGTTGCCGGGCAGGACGGCGGTGAGCTCCTGGCGGGCGTGCTGGCGCTCCTTGCGGAACTCGAGGATCTGCTTGGCCTGGTCTTCGCCGGTGACGACGATGAAGTCATCGCCCGGATCGGGCAGCGAGCGCGTCTTGAAGCCGACGACCTCGACCGGCATCGACGGGTCGGCCCGCGTGGTGGTCCGGCCCAGCCAGTCGACGAGCCCACGCACGCGGCCCCAGGCGTCGCCGGCGACAAAGTAGTTGTTGAGGCGCAGCTGGCCCTGCTTGACGAGGACGGTGCCCACCACGCCGCGGCCCTTGTCGATGCGCGACTCGATGACCACCGACTCGGCCGGACCCTCGTGGTCAGCCCGCAGGTCGAGCATCTCGGCCTGCAGCAGAATGGCGTCCGTCAGCGAGTCCAGGCCGGTGCCCGTCGCCGCCGACAGCTCCACGCATTGCACGTCGCCGCCAAACTCCTCGAGGATGATCCCGTGCTGAAGCAGCTGGCGCTTGACCTGAAATGGATGACGTCAGCATGGCGTGCGTGTGTGGATGACATCAGCAGCAAAGGAGGGGCAAAGGGGCGTGCCTTGCTGGGGTTGGCGCCGTCCTTCTCGATCTTGTTGATGGCGACGAGGACGGGCACCTTGGCTTCGCGGGTCACTTCGATGGCCTCTTCCGTCTGCTGCATGACGCCCTCGTCGGCCGCCACCACGAGCACCACCATGTCGGTCATGGCCGCGCCGCGCTGGCGCATGGCTGCGAACGCGTTGTGGCCGGGCGTGTCCATGAAGGTGATCTTGTGGCCCGATGGGAGTTGCACTGCAGGTCAGAGCGCGAAGGCCAGTCAACAAGAAGAACATACTACTACTACTACTAATGACGATGATGAGGTTGATGATGAGGTTGTTGATGAAGGAGAAGGTAAAGAGGTGGTGCGACGAACCCATGGAGGCCGAGAGCCGCTGGGTGATGCGGCCCTCCTCGACATCGACGACTGAGGTCTTACGGAGGGCGTCGAGGAGGGAGGTCTTGCCGTGGTTCACGTGGCCCATAACGGCCACAATGGGCGGCCGCGGGGCAAGGCTCTCTGGATTGACGGTCCGCTTGAACCGCGAGTCGAGCCCCTCGTGGAGGCCTCCACGCCGTGGCACAAAGTAGAGCTCCTCGCAGACAATGTCCACCAGGTCTGGCGGCAGAACGTCTTCAATCGTCCTGGGCTTGTGCTGTGGGTGATGGTGATGAGGAACCGCAGTGTGCAGAACAAAACGATTAAAATTATGTTTTTGTTTTTTAATAAAAATATAAAAATATAAAAATATATTTTTAAAATAAAGATGCGTGGGGAGGAAGCGGCACGTACGCCACACCGAATGGCCACCTTGAGGATGTCGATCATACTGAGGCCCATGACGGCCGAAAGGCTCTTTGGCGTGGCGTACGCGGGAATGGTGATCTCCTTGGGCTTGACCTTTCGCTCGGCCAGCTCGTCGAGCTTTTGTTTGCGCAGGGAGGCCAGCCGCTTGCGCACCATCTTCGTCCGTTCCGCGTCTGAGGCTTGGCCGTACGCGCGTCTCCCTGCCAGGACCTGAGCGCCAGAACGAAGATGAGGCACAGTGCACGCGAAGAAAATGCAATTTGGTGCAGATTTGATACCTCCATTGAAGGCAAAATGGAACAGGTAGTGGTGTTTGAGGATGGAAGGGCGGCAACCACGCACAGCGCACTGCCGCGCGGAGAGTTGATGTAGCCTCCCATCGCTGCTGATCGGATGGGTCGCACTGCCGATGCGCCACCAAATGCAGTGGAATTTACAACGCCACGGCGCAGGAAGTGTGTAGATGAAATCGAAGCGATGCTGGGGCGACCACTGCCCAGCATGGGCATTGTACGCATCGCTGCCATGTTGTGTTGTCCTCCCAACACACTCTGTGCCGCGCTTGGGCGCTTGCTTTCCAAGAACTCCGACTTGGTTTTGAAACAGTTTTAGCAAACACTGCGTCTCGCATTTTTTGTTGTTTTTTTTGTTCCGGCTTTCTTCTTGTGGAGGTTTTGAGCGGAGCAAGGAACACACTTTGCGTTGCATTGTGCGTTTGTGATTACGTGGAAGTTTTATCGTCATGAGCTTGTTGCCGACCATCCACGATGAAGACAACGTTGAAATCCTCGAGGAGGAAGATGACGATGACGACTTCATGATTGGACCTGGCAGCGACCAGGAAGAAGAAGAGGACGGAGCTTCGTCTGCCGCTCCATCAAAGGTGCCACACTTCCACCGCGGCAGCGATTTTTAAAATCCAAATTAAATTCGTTTCATTTTTGCTGCGATTCGGGGCAGGCGAAGAAACCCAAGCAGGCAAAAAAGATCGACTTTGACTTCTCCGGCGATACCCGAGAGGGCGAGCGACCGTGGGACTTCTCCTGGGCCCTGCAAAACACGCTCGAGAAGAACTACGACGTACGCCTTGTGTTGTGTTTTATCTTATTTTTATTTTTATTTTCGAAAAGCGCCTGTGCGTGTCGTTGAATGGGCCCTTTGTTCTCGCTTGCGCGCCGCTGTGCGCTGTGAGGCGAATGGCATTCTCACAAGGCGCCACGTTGTACAACAACAGGAGCAAACGTCGATCGACTACAAGATCCGTAAGCAGCTGGAGAAGCGCCGTAAGCGTGGCATCGTCGACGAGGACATCGGGGATGATGATGATGAAGAGAAGGAAAAGGAAAAGGAGCAGGCAAAGCCCTCCAAGGCTTCAAAGAGCAAGAAGCAAAAGGAAACCAAGAAGAAGGCCAAGGATGAGGAAGCAAAGGCAGACGACGTTGAGGAGAACGGGGCCGGTGATGACGATAACAACGACGAAGTGAACGACGAAGACAAGATCAGGGAGGTCTCGCGCAAGCCGACCAAGAAGCAACAGAAAGAGGAGTATTTCGAGAGGGCCGACAACGAGGGCTATCAGGCCAACAGCTTCCTCGTACGCGCCGCCCATGGCTAGGATCCTGTGCTTGGCGGCGGTGGCTGATGCTCGGAACGTGTTTGTGCGCGCGCGCGCCCAGGACCTCCACTTGTCGCGCGCGCTGCTCAAGGCCGTGGCCAACCTGGGCTACGACCAGCCCACGCCGGTGCAGTCGCAGGCGATCCCGATCGCCCTGCAGGGCAAGGACGTGTGCGCCAGCGCGACCACGGGCTCCGGCAAGACCGCCGCCTTTGTCCTGCCCATCCTCGAGCGTCTCATCCACAGGGACAAGCGGTACCGCTTGCCTCATGCCCGGCCACGCGCTTCAATTATATTTTACATTCTTTGTTGTTTTTTTTTTTTGTTTTTTGTTTTTTCTTGTGAAGCATCATGGCCACCCGCGTGATCATCCTCACCCCGACGCGAGAGTTGGCGATCCAGTGCCACTCGGTCATTGAGAAACTGGCCAAGTTCACCGACATCACGTACGTGTCCTGTCCCCTGACTTTTGGCGCAAACGTGTAGAGGCCCACCTGTGTGTGCGCGCGCGCTCGTCTCTCGCGGGCGCAGGTCGTGTCTTGTGGTGGGCGGCCTGTCGAACAAGGTCCAGGAGGCGGCGCTGCGCCGACACCCGGACATCGTGGTGGCCACGCCCGGCCGCATGATCGACCACTTGCGCAATGCCCAATCGTTCACGCTGGAGACCGTCGACATCCTCGTCCTCGACGAGGCCGATCGTCTCCTGTCGCTCGGTTTCGCCGACGAGCTCGAGGAGATCATCCGGTTCTGCCCCGAGAACCGGCAGACTCTCCTCTTCTCCGCCACCATGACCGAAGAGGTTCGTTTTTTCACACAATTTTTAGAATTATTTCAAAAAGAAATTATCAATCAGAAAATCAAATATTAATATTGTGGCTTTTTACTCCTCAGGTGGACCGCCTGGCCACGCTGTCGCTGAACAGGCCGGTCCGCGTGCGCCTGGACCCGACCATGCGCGTGGCCTCGGGCGTCCAGCAGGAGTTTATCAAGGTCAAGGAGAGCCGCGAGCACGACCGCGACGCCATGCTGCTTGGTACACCCTGCGATCCTTCTCTGCGTCCTCTTCTTCATCTTTTTCTTCTTCTTCTTCTTCTTCTTCGACCTGTTGATCCTCCTGTGGGCTGAACACCTTTTCTTCCTTGTATGTGCGTTCTTGTCTTTCGGACGGCAGCGCTCTGCACGCGGTCGTTCAAGACGCGGGTGCTCATCTTCTTCCGGGCCAAGAAGGAGGCCCATCGGCTGAAGGTCATCTTCGGTCTCGCCGGGCTCAAGGCCGCCGAGCTTCACGGCAACCTCACCCAGAACCAGGTTGGCGCCCACTTCCTTCCTCCTTCTCTCTCTCGACGCTTGAGCCTATGATGCTCATTTTCCCTTTTTTTCTTCCGTTTTTCTCTTCGCTACGCGCAGCGTCTCGAGGCGCTGGAGCAGTTCAGGGATGGCGCCTTCGACTTCCTGCTCGCCACAGATCTCGCCGCCCGCGGCCTCGACATCCTCGGTATTGAAACTGTACGGCGTTCTTCTCTTTATTCAAAAGGAATTATTGTCTTTTTTATGATCCATTTTTAACATTCTTATCCTTTTCATTTTTATTTTTATTATTATTTTGCAGATTATCAACTACGACATGGCGCGGACGGTGGAGTCCTACATCCACCGAGTGGGCCGAACGGCGCGCTGGGGCCACTCAGGTCGGTCGGTCACCTTCATCACCGAGCACGACCGCAAGGTCTTCAAGGAGATCATGAAGAGCACCAACCAGAAGGTCTCCAACCGCGTCATCCCGCCCAAGGTACGATTTCTTTTCTTTATTGAAAACATTATCCAAAATTAATTCCAAAATACAAATGAAATACGCAGATCGTGGACCAGTGGCGGGAGAGGATCGACGGGATGAAGGAGGACGTCAACCAGATCTTCTCGATGGAGTACGAGGAGAAGCAGCTGCGTCTGACCCAGATGGAGGCCAACAAGACGCAGAACATGATCCACCACCACGACGAGATCTACTCCCGCCCGGCCCGCACCTGGTTCCAGACCGCCGAGCAGCGCAAGCTCTCCAAGGGTACGTTTCTCACCCTCGTCATCGTCATCATCCTCATCATCGTCTTCATCATCTTCATCATCATCTTCATCATCTGGCTGTCGTTGAGGTTGACGTCGACGTTGTTGTCGCCTGCGCAGAGCGGGGCGAGAAGGAGGAGTTTGGGTCTGAGGACGAGGCCAACGGCGAGAACGAGGACGAGATGGAGGAGGGGCCGCGAGGCCGGGGCGGCAAGAAGGCCGGTGGCGGTCAAGGCGCCAAGACGGGCAAGGCCGAGAAGAAGAACCAGCTCAAGATCAAGCGGGACGAGCTGTCCGGACTCAACCGCCAGCAGAAGAGGCGCAAGCTGCAGGAAAAGGCCATCAAGAAGTGGGCCGGCGAGGAGGAGATGGCGAAGCAGGCCAAGCAGGCCATCTCCGTGCGCCAGGCCAAGAAGGCCGAGCGCGACCGCCGCAGCGGCAAGTACGTCCCGCCGACGCCCGAGGCCGCGGCCAAGAAGCGCAAGAAGCGCGACCGCGACGACAGCGGCGGCGGTGGCGGTGGTGGCGGCGGCGGCTCGCACTTTGAGGCCGACATGTCGCAGCCCAGGAAGAAGCAGAAGAAGGAGGCTGGTGGTGGTGGCGGCGGTGGTGGTGGCGGCGACGACAAGAAGCCGCTGCTGGGCAAGAAGCGCAGCAACAAGGCCTTCAAGTCCAAGAAGCGGTTCCAGCGGAGGAAGTAGAGCAAACAGGCCAAGATAATAAATCGATCTACTTACAAAAAGACTTGAGAGAAACACAGCAAACGTGGGGTGGATGATCTTTACTTGACGTCCTCGTTTTCCTTCTTGGCCACTTGCTCTTCTTGCTGCGCCTGGTTCCGGAGCTGCTGCTGGTGGCGAGCCTCGAGCTGCTGCAGGACGCGCTCGACTCGAGCCGCCTCCGCGCTGTCGCCGCGCTGTTGCTTCTCGCGCAGCTGGCGCTGCACCTCGGCGCCAACCCCCTGCCAAGACTCCTGCCAGTCGGGGGCGGATGACGTCGCCAGCACAGCCCCGTCTGTGCGGCAAGGTCAGATGATGGACAAGGACTTTGCATCGATAAGAGCACAAGATGCGGAGGCCGTACAAAACCCGGATTGAATCATAGCAAACTCAAGCAGACCGCCAGCAGCAAAGGAGATCAGCCCAAGCTTAATGAACCATCGTGTGCCAAAGGCCTGCCGTCCTGCTGCCGCACTCATTTCGCACGCACTCGCGAGATGACGCTGAGATGAACAGACAAGAGTACGAGCCTTCGAAGCATTTCCGAAACGTTTGACACGCATTTCCAAGAATTTTAAAAAACATTGTTAATGTTTGTGGTCTCTACACCGGTACAGCCATCAAGGTCGCTGTTGCTGTTGCTGCTTGCTGTGGGCGGCGATGAGGTTGAGGGCCGAGCCGGCCTTGAACCAAGCGATCTGGCCCTCGTTCAGCGTGTGCTGCAGCACTATCTCGAAGCTCTCGCGCCCGCTGCCGTCCTTCTTGGCTGGTCGCGTCACTCGCGCGCGCAATGGCTTGCCCTCCTCGATGGCGTCGACGCCCATGATCGTGATCCGGTCCGCGCCTGCAACCACAACACCAACAAGCTCGAGCCTTGAGCCAAACACGACATCGACTCCTACAACGACAACGAGCAACGACGCACCGGTGATCTTGTCGTAGTCGGCCGGGTCGGCAAAGGTCAGGGGCAGGATGCCCTGCTTCTTGAGGTTGGTCTCGTGGATGCGCGCGAAGCTCTGGCAGATGATGGCCTGGCCGCCGAGGTAGCGCGGCTGGAGCGCGGCATGCTCGCGCGCGCTGCCCTCGCCGTAGTTCTTGCCCGCGACGACGACCCACGGCACACCGGCGCGCTGGTACGCGCGGGCCACGTCGGGGACGGTGCCCTCCTGGCCCGTGAGCTGGCTCACGACCGCGTTGACCTTGCCCGTGTCGGCGTTGACGGCCCCGATGAGCGTGTTGTTGGCGATGTTCTCCAGGTGGCCCTTGTACTTGAGCCACGGCCCGGCGGCCGAGATGTGGTCCGTGGTGCACTTGCCCTGGACCTTGATCAGCACCGCGGCGTCGGCGATGTCCCGCGCCCCCTGCGGCCACGGGGCGAACGGCGCCAGGAGCTGCAGGCGGTCGCTCGTGGGCGACACGGCGACCTCGAGGCTCGCGCGCGCTTCGGCCGGCGGCGGGGCCAGGTAGACGTCTTGGCTGCGGCCTGCGTCAAAGCCCTTGGCGGGCAGCTGCGCCGACGTCGCCTGGTCCTCGTGGTCCGGGCTGCGAAGCCTGTAGGGCTTGCCCTGGGCGTCGAGCAGGTCGTCGGTCATCGGGTTGAAGCTCAGGCGGCCGGCGAGCGACATGGCCGTGACGAGCTCGGGCGAGGCCAAGAAGTTGTGCGTGTTGGGATTGCCGTCGTTGCGCGCCGAGAAGTTGCGGTTGAAGGACGTGAGGATGCTGTTCTTCTCGTGGGCCGCCGCGTCGGCGCGCTTCCACTGGCCGATGCACGGGCCGCACGCGTTGGCCAGCACCAGGCCGCCGATGTCGCGCAGGGCCTGCATCTGGCCGTCGCGCTCGATCGTCGCCCGGATCTGCTCCGAGCCCGGCGTCACGGTGAAGGCACACTGGGCCTTGGTCCCGTGGGCGCTGGCTTGGCGCGCGACGGCGGCCGCGCGCGACATGTCCTCGTACGACGAGTTGGTACAGCTTCCAATCATTCCCGCCTGTGACGTCATCATCCCATTTTAAATTAAAATGAAAATAAAAAAATGAAAACGACAAAGAGCGAGAGAGCAGCGCACGGAGATGACGTCGGGCCACTGGTTCTTCTTGACGGCCTCGGCAAACTGCGAAAGCGGCGTCGCCAGGTCCGGCGTGAACGGGCCGTTGATGAACGGCTCCAGCTCGTCCAGGTTGATCTCGACCACCTGCCGCCCGTCAAGAGCGTGAGACGCTGCCGATAAAGAGAACGAAGAAAACGAAAAAGAAGATGAAAAAGAGAGAAGAGAGCGACCTCGTCATAGTGCGCGCCCTCGTCGGCGCGGAGGTGGCCGCGAATCTCCTTGGCCGAGTTGATGGCGTCGGCGATGCCCTTGCGGCCGGTGGCGGCCAGATAGGCCAGCATGGACTCGGTCAGCGGGAAGACCGACGTCGTGGCGCCCACCTCGGCGCCCATGTTGCAAATCGTGGCCATGCCTGGCTCGCCGCCACCAACGGTGTCACCGCCCAAAACATCTTGTTCAGCTTCCGCTGCCCCAAGGCAAAGGCAAAGGCCAGAAGAGCATTGACGCACCGGTGCAGGAGAGGGTCTCGACGCCGGGCCCAAAGTACTCGATGACGCTGCCGGTGCCGCCGCGGACGGTGAGCCGGCCGACCAGCTTGAGGATGACGTCTTTGGGCGAGGCCCAGCCTCGCAGCTTGCCCGTCAGCTTCACGCCCAGCACCTTGGGCGCACGCTAATCGCGAAAAAAGGTGTTATAATTATTTATAATAATTGGATATAATAATAGAAAATGGTAGATATAAATAAATTTTAATAAATAGAAATAATTACCAGCTCCCAAGGCATCCCGGCCATGACGTCGACCGCGTCGGCGCCACCGACACCGATGGCGATCGTCCTGTTGGTCACATGAAGGCTCTTCATGGTGAGCTCCAGCAAACAATGCAGCCTTCACGTGGAAACGGGCCGAGGAGACGAGACGACGCACCCGAGGCCGCCAGCATTGGGCGTGTGGCTGTCGGTGCCGATCATCATCGCGCCTGGGAAGGCCTGCCATCATGCATGAGAAGGGGCGATGAGTGCAACCATTTGCTGGTGAGTAGACAACATAATAGATCAGAGTGCTGAGGTGGATGACGCACGTAGTTTTCGAGCACGATCTGGTGGATGATGCCGCTGCCGGGCTTCCAGAACCCGATGCCGTACTTCTGCGAGGCCGACGACAGGAACTCAAACACCTCCTGCATTGGGGCATTTTACAAATATAAAATGCATGAGTATTAAATTATATAAAATAACAACAAAACAAAAAACATATAAATAAATAGATAAATAAAACGGACCTTGTTGGTCACCTTGGCGGCCTCGAGGTCGTGAGCGGCTCCGGTCTCGGCCTCGATCAAGTGGTCGCAGTGGATGGACGTCGGGACGGCCTGCCAAGGAACGCCCCCGCTCACACGTCAGCAAAGAGCGAGACGTAGTCGCGGCGGTGCGATCATACGGTCGACGTGAGGCCCGAGGAGATGAACTGGAGGAGGGCCATCTGGGCTGAGGCGTCCTGCATGGCCACCCGGTCGGGCTTGAGCTTGAGGTAGGTCTTGCCCCGTTCGATGCTGCCGCTCACGGCCGGATCCTCCAAGTGCCCGTACACGATTTTCTCTGCGCCGCCGTTCACCAACTCGACCACGTCAGCCTCCTCTTCCTCCAGCTGCTGATGCTATCGCACGACGGGGACGAGCGCACCAGCGAGCGTGAGCGGCCGCTGGAGGAGCCGCTTGACGGTGAAGAGGTTCCGGTCGATGCGCTCGTAGGGCAGGCGGGTGTCGGGCTCCCACCGGCTCATCGGTGTGGCAGCGGCGGTGGCGGTGGCGGCGGCAGAGGTGGACCCGCTTCGCGCGGCGCCCAGAGGACTCGCGAGCCCCTGCGTGTGCGCCTGCGCGTGAGGGGCTTGTTCGTTGGCCCGAGGGGCGCACAGTGAAGGCGCGTACCGACGAGCGGCAGGCAAGAAGCGGGAAGCAGCTGCGAGGGCCGGCAAGCGCGGTCGGCCGCAAGCAGGCGCGATTAACACTCTTCATCTTTCCCTGTTGTGCATTCATTCATTAAAAAAAATCAAAAAATAATTATTATCATGATAATAATCTTGTGGACAGCGAATTGACACTCCAGATCAAAGCGATCGTGAACGACGTACCGACTTCTCGTGGACAGGAGACGAGGCAAACAAGGACCCCCTAAGTGCTCCCTCCCGCGTTTTCACTGGCGGCCGTGTCCGCCGGAGTGTCGGAGTTGCTGCTGCGGAGATGCCGCGTCCCGACCTCAGGACGCCTTCGACCTCCCATGCCCCTCATAATCGTGTTCGTTCAAGTAGCCACAGCCCCCAGTGTGTGTGTCGTGTGCGTGAATGCCAACATGGGGGAGTGCGTGTATATTTCTGTTTGTTTCTTTGGCAACCAGCGGGGAGGCTCTGCTCCCTGTCGTTGTTGTACACGGGCGGATCGGCATACGTTGTCGATTCTGTTGTCGTCTTGGTCGTCGCCGCGAGGCGCTTACAACTGAATGCTCTTGACCTTGATCTGATCCAAGATGGCCTGCTTCTCCTGCTCGTGCCTGCCAACGACCAAGAAGACCGAAGCACACACACATAACAGAGCGGTGAGTCCTCATGAGCGCTCGAGCGAGCTTGGCGCATTCAACAGACGTACATTTCGACAATCGCGGCGATCTCCTTCTCGATGAGCGCGTCCAGGATGGCGTCGCGCTGCTTGCGGTATTTCTCCACGATCTGCGCGAGCTCCTGCCGCCTCTCCTCTTCGATCCTCTTCAACTCGCTCTTCTGCATTGGTTTGAATTATGAGTATTAATCAA
Source organism: Acanthamoeba lenticulata (assembly GCA_002179805.1). Taxonomy (NCBI): domain Eukaryota; phylum Discosea; order Longamoebia; family Acanthamoebidae; genus Acanthamoeba; species Acanthamoeba lenticulata. The sequence continues at coordinate 4,515 of NAVB01000043.1, read as the reverse complement.
AAAAATATATAAAAAATCTGAGTATGGGGGGAAGTGTACCGCTTTGTCGCGGTCACCGGCGCGAGGCGGTCGGTCGGGAGGCTTGGACGCCGCTCCCGACGCCGGGTCGGGCGAGCGCTTGCTGGCGCTCCGGTGCGACCGGGCCTTTCGGTCGCGCTCCTTGTCTTCCTTCTTCTCACGGTCGCGGTCGCGGTCGCGGTCGCGCTCCTTGTCCTTGTCCTCCTTTCGCTCGCGCTCGCGCTCCCTGTCGCGGTCCTTGTCCCTCTCGCTCTCCTTCTCGCGCGAGTGACGCGCTGACGACGACGACGACTTCTTGGCCGGGGCCGACGAGCTCGACGCGGCCGAGGAAGGCGCCGTCGGCTGGCTGCGGCTCATCCTCGCCGACGCCTCCGCGCGCTGGTGGACCGGCGTGGGGCAGACGTCAGCGCGTGCAAGGCGGCGGACAAGATCAACACAAGAGGCCAGACGGGTGTACCGGTGACACGATCTCGGCCGAGGCCTCTGGCGAGCCCGACGCGCGCGTCATCTCGGCTGCTGGCGCGCACAGCGCGGCGGTGAGCGCACGTGGCCAGGAACAAATTCAAAGTCAAACGTTGCATTGCGTACGCAGGGGGTCGCGCTTCTTCTTTTTGTTGGCCTTCGTGAGCGTGCCTCCCTTGACCTGCTTCTTCTGCACGAATTTAAATATTTAAAGAATAAATATGTAAGTGATTATTTTGTCTTGTTAACAAATAAAAAGGAAAAAGAAACGAACCCGCCGCTGGTTGTTGCCGATGAGTTGCGTGACGGCGTCAACCCAACCTTGCGCCTCCTTCTCGCTCAGGGCCAGTTTCTCAGGCTACAGGGAGAGTGAAACGGTGAGAAACGAAACGACAGGAACAATATGTAAAAAATAAAAATAAAATATCATAACATAGAAAAGAAACGTTACCTGTGGGGCAAAGACGTAGGTGCGTGTGGGCACGTCGACTGGCGAGATGAAGGCGTGAGGATGAGGTTCATCGCTCATTCATGAGTGTCTCAAGGGAGAAGACCCAGGTCTGGTGGTACCTTTGAAGCCAAAAATGCCCTTCTTCTTGTTAATGGGCATGAGCTCCACGCTGATGAGCATTGTGGCGGCGATGCTGCCCTTCAGGCTGAACTTGTCCTTCGCCTGGCAGGTGGCAAAAGCACCAGAAGGCAACGTTGAGGAAACCTCGCCATAAATGAAAAAGAGGAAAGTAATAAGGCGGGTGCGTACCTTGACGCCAAAGTAGGAGAGGCCGCTGGGCGTGAGCACCAGCCAGCGCTTCTTCCACGTCTTCCACGGAGGCGGGCCCTGCTTCAGCACCCATCCTTCCTTCTGCTCAACCACGAAAATAAAAAGGTTGGAACGGAAATCGGAGGCTTCATTGAGCAACAAAACATAAGGAGGAACCTTGATCATCTTTTCATCCGTAGACTGGCCCTCCTCAATGCCCTCGCCACCCTCCATGATGAAGGACTTGCCTTCCTGATTGGTAACGACGTAATAAAAGCTGCCGTCGTCCGATTTTTCCAGCTTTTCCCCGCTCTTTTCTCGGTTGGCGTCACGATCTCGAGAGCCATCTCTGGCTGATTCGCGGTCTGCCCGCTGCTCGCGTGAGGCTTCTTTGTTCTCCTTCTCTCTAGCCTCTCGCTCTCTTTCTTTGTCTCGCGATTCCTTGTGATCTCGATCTCGCTCCCTTTCTCTGTGGTGCTCACGATCTCTGTCCCGCTCCCCCCGTTCCTTGTCTCGTTCTCGCTCTCGTTCTCGGTCCCCTCTTTCCTTCTCCCGCTCTCGGTCCCGGTCACGATCGCGGTCACGATCTCGATCTCCCCGGTCGCGATCTCGATCTCGATCACGGTCTCTGTGTTCTCGCTCTCTCAAGTCCCTATCTCGGTCACGATCGCGCTCTCGATCAATTCGCGTTCCCCCTTCCTTGTCTTTCGCTTCGCCTCTCCGTCGCTCCCTCTTCTCCACGGCAGCGGCTCGTGTAGAACCGAAGCTCGCGGGCATAGAAGCCAGCAATCCATTATGGCCGCTATTAAACATCTTTCTTTGGCCCTAAAGTTGCCGCCAACAGCTGCCAGCGCTCCTCAAACTCCCTCACAAACGTTTAACACAGTTTATGAGGCGAGACCAGGGCCTGCCGAAGATGATGCCAAGAAAGCCTCAGCTCTTCTTCGTGCGCTGTACAGCACAAAGATCAGGTTTTGGTGGTCAAGGCCAGCAGTTTGATGACGCGGGCTGGAGACCCATAAAAGGTTATGCACACCAAAAAACGAACACTTCTCGACTTTTATTTTTATGTTTTAAAAAAGAAATTAAACTTGGCCAACGGTCTTGGCGCGTTTTTTATGGCCAACTAATTGGATGCCGTGTGGCAATCTCGCATCATTCAATGGAGGCCACGGGAGATGCTCCACAAATTAAACCGATTGATCGTACCTCGGTTCACCGCATCTGCTCGGGGCAGGTTGTGATTGATCTCGCCGGCGCGGTGAAGGAGCTGGTTGAGAACAGCGTCGACGCGGGCGCCACCAACATAGGTGCGCCGGCATGCAACTGTAGCTCAGAGTCTCCGACGTTGCTCAACCTTTATCGTCTGTGTGCAGAGATTCGACTGCGGAACTACGGCGAATCGTCCATCGAGGTGAGCGACAACGGGCACGGCGTCGATCCTGCCAACTACCCTTTTATCGGTACGCATGGCGTGGCGCAAGGCCACCTGCCCTTGCTTGTCCGCTCCTGACCGTGTGTGCGTCGTTCCCCACCCCAGCCAAGAAGCACTGCACGTCCAAGCTGCGCGACTTTGACGACCTCCAGTGGGTCAGCACGTTTGGCTTCCGCGGCGAGGCTCTCAGCTCGCTCTGTGCCCTCGCCAAGCTCAATATATGCACGCGCACTGCTCAGCAGGTGCGCTGCGCGGCCATTTCAACACACACGCACGGGCGCGCGTGACTAACCAGCCCGCATGACGGCGGCGACCTGCAGACCGTCGGTGCGCTGCTCACCTACGACCACAACGGCCAGCTGGTCAGCCAAGCTCCGCGCGCAAGGAGCGTCGGCACGACCATCACGCTACAGGACTTGTTCGCGTCGCTCCCCGTGCGGTGCGTGCTTTCCGCGGCGAAATGTGAATGACCTCCTATGATAGCCTGCTGACACGAAACACGTAAACACGCTGCAGTCAACTCGAGTTCAAGCGCAACATCAAGCGCGAGTTCACGCGGCTGGTGAGCGTGCTGCAGGCCTACTCCATCATCACCACCGACGTGCGCATCACCTGCCACAACCAAAAGGACAAGGGGTGCGACCAAGCCCGCTTCCCAGCTTCCCCAATCAAACACACGATCTCACGCGAGGGACACATGTGCGCACACAAAAAGAGCAAGCACTCGTGTGCTGGGCACGAGCGGCAACGGACTGAAGGACAACATCGTCAACGTGTTTGGCCCGAAGCTGATGCAGCACATCATGCCGCTCGATATGCCCGACATCGCTTACACCACACGCAAGCGTGCCCAAAGGCGTTTCGGGTACGCCTTTGTGTTTCGATATATATTTCATTTTTTGTATATATGTTATTTTTATTTGTTTATTGATTACGTTTTTTAATTATTGAAAAAACCAACTTTTAAAACAGAGTGAGCGGGTTCGTGTCGAGGCCTGCCCGAGGCACCGGCCGCAACACGAACGACAGGCAGTTCCTCTACATCAACAACCGGCCGGTCGACCACAACAAGATCGCCAAGGTGGTCAACGACGTGTATCGGCAGGCCAACCCGGCCCAGTCGGCCATCTTCTTCTTGAATCTGTCCCTCGAGACGCACACGTACGACGTCAACGTGACCCCCGACAAGCGCACCATCCTGCTGCACGACGAGACCGACATCCTCGCGGCGCTCCGCGTACGAGTCTCTGTCCTCTTGTCGCGCCTGCAATCGCCTGTCGAGAGTCGACCGGTCCTCGCGCTCACCTCTCTCTTTGCTCGTACACAGGCCGCGCTGGAACGATTCTACGGCATCTCCGAGGCGCACGCCTATGGACTCAACGACTCACTCGCGCTCCAGTCTCTCGACGACGTCCACAGCCCCAACAATGCCGAGAAAGATGAAGACGACAAGAAGAAGAGGAAGGAGCGCGTTTCGTCAATGCCCAAGGCACAGCGCGTCTGCGCCAACTCACAGCTTCGGAGCTCGAGCCAAAAGCTGTACGACGACGACGAGCCGGTGTCGCCGTCGCCGCCGCGCAGCAACCAAGTGAAGGCCGACGTCCCGCTCCAAGTGATCAAGCTCGAGAAGCAGCAAACGGCTGGCTCTTCCATCCATGACGACAACAGCCCTCCCGAGGCCGCGGCTGCAGACGCCGCCAACGATGGCGACAAAGATGACAACGCCAGAAGCGGCAGTGCCACTCCCGCCCTGTCGGCATCTTTCGAGGCCTTTGCGTTCTCCTCTCCCAAGTCCAGCCCAAAGTGCGATAATCTCTTAATTGTAATTTATGTATTTTAT
>NAVB01000042.1:0-19990 GCA_002179805.1 Acanthamoeba lenticulata | reverse complement strand
AAGACATGGGCAATGCTTTGGAGCTGGTGGAAGACTGGCTCAAACAGAACATCTTTGTCAGGAAGAATGCTGCTGGCAGAAAGAAATGAATAAATGATTGATGTTGGACGACCATCTCAGTGGTCGTCTCCAAGTCCACAAACTTGATCAAAATGGATGTTTTTTGCTGTTGGTGGTGGAGCAGGAGCTTGGCTAGAGCAAGACATGCTTCGCATGTCCTGCTCACGCCTCAGCATCCCAAAGGTCTGGACTCGCAATTGACACCCCCCTGTTTTCTGCGAAATTTCCGACATTTTCCACTTTTCTGACTTATATGTTGACATCAAGACCTCTAGTATAGCACGTTTTGTAGCCCTTGTCCTGTTCTACAAGAAGGTCAAAGAGTGACATGTCTCAGATGCTCTGCAAGCGCGTCAAAGAGCCCTAACCCTAATTATGCCAGGTCAAAAAAAAAATGAGACCCCTAAACCCTAACTTTGAAAAATAACAAACCCATCATCTTGTAGAGCTTTTCAAGGCGGTTCGAACGCACCCTTTTGCAACAATAGTACTTTTTTGTTGGCCCAAATGACTTGTAAAAAAAACCAAAACGCCACACCCAACCAAAGTCATGTGCACCACCTTGTGCCCATGCTTTTATTTCAAAAAAAACAACAAAAAACCCAAATGGATGACAGATGAGGAGGAAGAAGAGGAGAAAGAAAAAGAAAAGGAAGAAGAGGAAGAAGAAGAAGAGGAAGAAGGAGAGGAAGAAAGGTATGAAGTAGAAAAAATCCAGCATATGTGGGTCAACAGAATAGGCAAGCTGACCTGTGAGGTCAAGTGGAAAGGCTATGGGGTCAAGCACAACTCCAATATCCCCTTCCAAGAGATGGGCCATGCCCTGGAACTGGTGGAAGAGCACCTGAAACGTACTGTCTTTGCCAGGAAAAATGCTGCCCACAAAAAATACAACAAATAAATACCCCACCACTCAGATGGTGGCCAACTTGGGCGAAAAATGTTGTTTTTTTTTCTTCAAAAAATCAAACTTTGAACAAAAAGTGAAATGGCCATAAAATAGTACAAATCGAAAGCTTATTTATCATATTTTTTTTGATTTTGTTTTTTTTCATTGTGACCTTTAAAAACCTTAGTAAAAAACATTTTTGGCTCAACTTTGGCAAACATATGTGCTGGATGGCAATGGCGTGTTTGCTCTCACAGCTCTACAAATGCTTGGTAGCATGTGATTCTTTTTGCTGGTGGTGGAGCAGGAGCAGGGCTTGAGCAGAACATGCTCCGCATGTCCTGCTCTGGCCTTGGCATCCAAAAGGTCGAAATTCCCCAGCAAATCCCATGGCCACTCTTCTGCCCAGGGCACTGGTCTGTTGAGGTGCCCTCGCCCAGTGGATGAGGCACTGCCAATGTGCCCTGCAACTTTGTGCTGCCCTGGCGGTTTGTGGGCACCCTGCTGGTGCGCGCCTCTGACGAGTTGGCTCAGGCGGCAGTTCCCGCAGTTCCAGAGTGACCAAAGGCAGGGGATCATTGCCACTGTCGTGCACGTCTTGGCTGAGGCCGCCCAGCAGTGGTCCAACGCCACAGGAGTCAACATATCCGAGGAGCATAGGGATGATGGTGATCCATGCCTACCGGCCTTAGAGGACCTACTGATGCGGCACAACAAGGGGGACGACGTGGTGGACAGCCTCGTCAAGTGCATCAAGCACGCCCAGCAGCGCTGCTACCGGCGGCGGTGCCCCACATGTTGCACCATCTCCGACCTGCGTGGACTACGGTCTGACGGTGGCCAGAGTCCCGCTGAGTCACCAGTGGTTGCTGATTGCCGCTGCAGGGTCCCGTGGTGCCTCGTGTGTGAAAGGGTGTACGTGTCCGGCCCGCAGTGCGACCTGCCCTGGCAGCAACTACAGGCGGGTGACACAGCGCTCCTTCGCATCTGCTCCTGTAAGTCGGACGATGCTCCGGACAGTCTCGCCAAGCAGCTGGACCGCTCTGCAATTGGCCCAGTGTTTGGCCCCATTGCCTTGCTTGGCCACATTGCACGAGGGTGCATGAGGAATGATGCTGCCTGTTAGCACCATTTCTGGGTGTCACTCTTTCTCCAGTACCATTGTGTGAACAAGAAGGGGGATGAGGGTGGAGAGACCACTTTGCACGTATGGGCTTCCTTCTTGAGGCTGACAGCAGCCTGTCCCACGGAGACGCAACAGGCCTGGAGTCGCACTCAGCAGTACAATACTTCAAAGTAAACAAAATAAACATGAACACGATTGGATTGGAGTGGAGGGAGAACCGATGAAGACGCAGGTGGAGGTCTTGCCCACGAGCTGGTCCACCTGCTTGAAGATCCAATCAATGAGGGAAAGGGGCGCCCGGGTCCGCTGCTGCTGAATGCTGGCCATGAGGCCCTCCAGACCGCCGGGCTTGCTGACACTCTCCTTGCTGGGCGGCGAGACCAGAACAGGTCGGACTGGTACCATCACCAACAGCAGAATCCGCACCACCTCAACACAAAACAGAGCGTGACGGCAAGAGTCGTGGTGAGGCGTACAGTAGCGCAAGCTTGAGCAGAGCTGGTGGAACTCGGCCCGCACGCACGCGTTGCGGGTACCGCGTCACTCGCACCTCACCTTCGACCGCAGATCACAGATGAAGTAGCCCTGTCGTCTCTGTATTTGTCTTCGTCTTCTTGCTCGTGGTCGCCAGGCACGTCCTCTTCCTCAAGCAGCTGCCGGAGCTTCCTTCGGAGATGCGGCGGGCCCGCGGAGTCTCAGCCGCAGGAGACTTGGCCGCGACTGGCCTCGGGGCCTGCTCGGGACAGAGCTCTGTCTGCGCTGTCGTTGTCATCCACAGCCACTTCGTCATCATCGTCAGTTGCAGGCGCCGCCCACACTTCAGTCACTCTTCTTGCCACTCAGGTTGTCGTCATCCACGTGCAGGGGCTGGGGCGGCCATAGGGGCCAGCAGTATACAGGCTTGGCGGTGTGGCAGATGTGACCTGGTTCTGCCAGGAAGTCACAAAGAGGGTGAAAACACCATCAACCCAGCTTTATGCAATTGGCATATATCTTCATCAGCAGCAGCCACAACATGCTGGTTCACCATCATCTTCAAATTGTTGATAGCCATTGTATGTTGTACGGCGCCAAGTGTGGTCGCCTCCTGTACCAAATACCTGATCACTAGACAGTGACTGTACACCTGCAGTTGTATGTTTGTTACTATCATCCATTCAACTTTGTGGCTAAAAGGTACATCATCATGTTTTGCTTTTAAAACAATACCTTTGTATTTGTTCAGCACAGGATTTTGTGTTGAGGACTGCTTTAGGCTGTTGGATTCAAGCTTTTTTGGTAGAGGTAGACTTGAAAAATAATACACATACACCACCACACCAACACAGGGAAAGGTAAATGAAAGACAAAAACGTACTGAAAACATAAAGTCAAAAGAGGAGAAAAGCTACCCAAGTGCTTGGGCCACTTCAGTTGCCAGCATAAATCTAAACAAGTTTAAGATTAGAGGAAGAGAAAAAGAGGGTTTACAACACACCATTACCCTAAGAAAACAGCTGGAGAGAGAGAAAGAGAGTGGAACTTACCGATAATCTTCCACAACAGGATTATCATACTTTTGGGATAGGTTGGTGGAAAGGGAAGACCGGTCATGTTGTTGCAAGTACTCATCCAGTCGCCGATTGCCGCCTAATCTCATGGACATGACTTGCTTGTCTGTCCATTTATCCAGCTCCAAGGACCTTTGTGTCACAGCACGAGAGAGCAAACAACATGCACCCGGTTTAGTACACATCAGATTTTATCAGTACCAAGCTCCCAAAAGTGAGAGAGAAAGAGAGAGGAGAGAGAGAGAGAGCCACAACACAGATTCGACAACAGGGAGGAAGTCAGGCCGAACCGAACAAAGCTCAGGTGTACGCCCAAGCCACGGTGTTTGCCTGAACAGTTGATGCAAAGAAACACCCCCAAGGTCACAGACGCCCACGTTGGTCCTGCTTTGCCACACTCGAAGCAAACCTTCCCACCTCCCCCCACCAAAACGTAAGGCAGAAAATTGGCTAGCATAAAAGAAATTGACCATACGTTGTTGCCAGTGACGCAGGTAACAATGCTCTTTAGCTCTTCAGTTGGGTCGTCCATTTCTTACTCGATCTGTTAGATGGGAGTTCGCTCTCTCTTCCCCCTTTTCCTTTCGTCCGCGCGTTTGAAGTGACAGAAACACACACAAGAAATAAAATAATTTACCGCCGGGTAACAACTGAATATGAAAAAGGAGGAGGAAGAAGAAGGGCCACCGGGTGCTTCTCTTTCAACAAACAAAGACGGTGGTGCGACCTGGGATGAAGAGAACGCTTGTGTCTTGCTTCATGGGCGACCTGTGCTCTACAACTTCCGTGACGTTGCAAACTGCAGGTGCCCCCCCCCTCTGCCACTTCCCGGGGGTTTGTTTGTTAGTTAGAAGAAGAAGAGAAGCTTGACACGGGTACTCTATCACCCAGGCCACACACCATGCGCAAAGGACTGCTCTACCGCAGCGCTGCGGTGTCCCGCGGCAACGTGTCGAGTGAAGATGTGTTGAAGGGAACCCTTATGCTCTGGGCCGAACACCTCAACATTAAGACACTTATAGACCTCCGCACGAACACGGAAAAGAAGTACGCGACCACCATCCATAACAATAACCCCTCCTCTCTTCTCTCTTATTTTTTAATCTTTTTTTTTCTCTCTCTCTCTCTCCCTTTCGAAGGGGGGTGATGAAGTTTAACAGCTTGAGTAGCTACGTTCATTATTACTGTTATTGATGAGGATATCCTTTTCTCACGGCTGCTGCTGCTGTTGTGTTGCAGGGCCGATGAACACGACAAACAAGTGGAAAAGTACTACCCTACGGTTCCGCTCACTCAACAACGACGGACGACTGGTAGCGGTGGTGGTGAAAGACAACGATTTCACACGAACGTGCTCTCCTATTCGACCCTCTTCAAGGGCTTTGTGCTACCAGCTTCACCAGGCACAAAAGCTCGAGTGCTTCGAGCCTTTTTCGCTGCGGAGGACGATACTAGCCGACTCAAGTCAGCCAAAGCGATGCTTTGCCGAGAGGTGGTGAGTCCGCGTGGTCTTGTCAGTTTGTATATCCTCATGCTCACCCAATCAGCTGTTCTTATCAAGAAGGTACTTTACTCTTTCTCTCTTTCTCTCTCTCCCTCTCTCTCTCTCTCTCTTTCTCTATTCCTCCTGTTGCAATCAGCACGTGATCAGCTGATCACCGCGTTTTGGAGCTTTCGTGCTGATTTTTCCACACTCACTGGTGATATAAGATCTTGATGCTGTGCGGCGATCGGCGAAATCACCCGGTGCTCTTTCATTGCTCGTCTGGCAAGGACCGAACGGGGCTCATTGCCGCGCTCATTCAGTCCGTTTGTGGAGTGAGTGAGGACGATATCCTCGACAGCTACGCCGAATCAGAGACCTACTTGGCACCTGTCCTGCACCTCATTGCTGAGGAAGACCGTAAGAGAGGCCTGTCTGAGGAGTTTGACGGAACACCTCGGTACGAAGCATTCGTGTGCTCTTTCTCTCTCTCTCTCTCCCTCCCTCTGTCGCGTCTGCTTCCTCAACATGTTTATGTGTATGTGTGAGTGTGGTTTGTAATGCATGAAGACTCATTTTGGTTTTGGGGGTGGACTTGGGGGGGGGACCAGACATGCTATGGAGAAGGCGTTTGAGTACCTCCATGAAACCTATGGCGGGATTCTTCCCTACCTGTCAGCAATAGGATTTACTCCCGAGAACCAAAGCCAGCTGCGGGAGGCGATGATGGACATAGCACAAGAACCTGATGCGAAGATAGGCCACCGAGACAGTGACGATTACGAAGCTGAAATCGAGCAGAAGAGAGGATTCGATAAACCACTTCGAGTTTCCTTCGGCGACCCTTCTTCTGGTGGAAGCCGGCTCAAAAGCAGCAACAACGGCAAGAAGGACAAGAACAAGAAGGTGAAGGTGAAGAATGAGAACGTGCGGCCAGCCGAACACAGATCTCTGGACTCTTCGCGGAGCTCGACCCTGTGAAAGCTTTTATTATTTATTAAAAACAATAATTCGCTCTTTGGTCGTGCGTGCGGATGAAGAAAAGCAGTTAGTTACACACAACTTAGGCTCAGCTTACTTTTGTTCTTTTCGCCACTCTGCTTGCTTGCGGTAGATATCGTGGCGGAAGGTCTGCTTGAGCGCGGCCACGACCCCACCATCCACTGGCAGTGAGGCCTGGATAGCCCCAGCACCACAAAGATTGTTCTTGCGGTCGATGAACCAGGCGAAGGTCAGGCCACCACCCCAGGTGAGTGTGCGCTCGCCATACCAACCATCAACGTCCTCCAGGGTGAGCAGGCCACCCAGTCCGTGGCCCACCTTGGAGCCGGGCGCAGTGCCAACACGGAAGAAGATGCCTGCAGGACCGCCCAGCGCATTCTGATGGCCTACGGTGGCCTCTGGGCTCAGGTGGTGTTCGAACATGTCGTCGACCGTCGCTGGTTTGAGGAGTTTGCCGTCGTTGGCGAGCAGCGAGCAGAGCACTTTGACGTAGTCCGGAGCTGTCATGAACAAGCCGTGGCCGCCGAAGTCACCCTTGGTGCGCTTGTTCATGTCGCCGCCGCCTCCCAAAACGGCGCGACCGAGGGCATCAGGGTCGTTGGGGTTCAAATCAACGAGGCGCAAGCGCAAGTCCTCGCGCGTTGGCGGGTAGAACTGGGCATCGGTAATGCCCAACGGGGCAAAGATGCGCTCATGCATGCGTTCACCGAGCGTCTTGCCCGTCACGCGTTCCACGATGCGGCCAGCCCAGTCTAGCCCTGGGCCGTACATCCAGCTGGTGCCGGGCTGGAAGCTGAGCGGGTAGTTGAACAGCTCTTCAACCCTCTTCCTTTCGGGGGCGTCGACGGCGGCTGATGACGTAGGTTGGAGGTCTGGCTGTGGAGAACCAAACTTCTCGCGCCATCGGGCGACGAGCGGATCCAAGAAGTGGTAGCTGACGCCAGCGCTGTGCGTGAGGAGCATCTCGAGCGTGATGGGGCGGGCTTGTGGTTCGAGCAGCGGCGTTTCACCGTCGTCGGAGAATCCCGTGAGGACCTCCTTGGCGGCAAGCTCGGGCGCGAGGGATGCCGACAGCTCGCCTGTCAGCGAAAGCAGCCCATCCTCTACGCACTGCAGCGCGGCGATAGTGGCGAGCAGCTTAGTGGCCGAGGCTAGGAACAGTACGTCGTCAAGCTTATGAGGCAACTTCTCACCAGACAGCAGAGTGCGCTCACCCAGAGTCCAGTCGTAAATAAAGTGGCCCTCAGCGTCTCTGGCGCAAATGATGGCGCCGTTGATTTTGCCTGCGTCAAGGGCTGCCTGGAAGTCGGTATGGATGTCTCCTCCTCCTCTTTCGGCCATAGTGAAATGGCGTGTGAGTGCGCTCAGTAGTTTAACTGCGCGTAAATATTCGTTTTATTGTCCTCGTGGCCGCCACGAGGCTTTAGTGGTTTATTTCTCAGTTGGTATTTGCAGAATTTAATGTTGGTTCAAGTCCGTAACATATTAATTGGCCAATATTAATTTGTTTGGTAAAACGGGGTAAAGTACAACAACGTTGAGTGGGTTCAGTCTGGTTGGGTCGATCAGACCAGTTCATCAGCGGCCTTGGGATTCTCCAACCATTCCTCTATCACTCGGCACAACTCGTCAGCAGCAGGGCGTTTGTGCGGCTTGCGATGCCAGCAGCGAGTCATGAGCGTGGCGTAGGACTTGGGGACACTCGTAGGTATGACGGGCCGCTTGCCCTCAAGCACTTCAAGGCTGATCTTGGCAAAGTTCTCCCCGACGAAGGGTGTCTTCCGTGTGGCCACTTCCCACATCACAATTGAAAGACTGTTCCCCCCCCCCCAATGAGTGCACATTTACACAAAGACGAGCACGTGCGTGCATATATATGGGGAGGGGCAGAAGAGTTCAGTTAGCGCGCGCGTCATCCTCCACATCACACACGCACACACACACACACACCCACAAGAGTTTTTAGGGAGCAAGAACCTGTAGATGTCGGCTTTCTCGGTGTAGTGCTCACGCTTGACCACTTCAGGAGCAATCCAAGCCGGGGTGCCGCACTTGGTCATGGTCACATTCTCCTGCTTGATGCGGGCGAATCCAAAGTCGGCGATCTTGGCGTTCCAGGCCTCGTCGACGAGCACGTTGGAGGACTTGAGGTCGCGATGCAGTATCGGCGGTGTCTGTGAATGAAGGTACGACAAGCCGAGCACGATGCCGTGCAGCACGCGCAGCCTCGTAGCCCACGAGATTTTGGCCGCGTGGTTGGCCAACACGTCGCGCAGAGAGCCCTTCGGGATCCACTCGGTGATGATGCACATGTTGGGTGCTCGCACGCAGGCGCCAATGAAGAGCACCACGTTCGGATGTCTCAGGTCGGCCATCATCGCCGCCTCCTCGCGGAAGCGCAACATCGTATCCTCGTCCAGTCGCTGCTTGATGAAGCGCTTGACGGCCACCTCGACGCCCTTCCACCTGGCCTTGGCGACCACACCATAGGAGCCTTGACCCACGTCGGACTTGGTGATGGACAGCTCCTCGTAGGGGATGATCCAGCGGCAAGCGTTGGCGCTGCCGATGTACATGTCGCCACTCACCAGATCGCGGCCCCGGTTGCGGCGGCCCGGCGTCATGGCCCCACCACCGGAAGAACCAGTCGAAGCCGTGCGGTTGCCGGAAGAGGTCGGTCCCGCCAGAGCGCTGAACCGCTCTTCGAGTCCGTGGACACGCACTTCAAAGATGTTGATGTCGATGGCCGATCCCCCGTTGGTGCCACTAATCTCGATGAAGCCCGCGTCGACGTACTTGCCGCCCTTGGGATCGCTGCTGGTGCTGTTGCCGGAGGCGGAGATGACCTCTCGGGAGACGAGGATGTGGCCGCCTTCAGCGTGCATGGCCAGTTCGGTGGCCACCTGCACTGCGGGACCCGAAAACTCGAATCGGCCCGACTTGGCATCGCGCGTGCGACTGGCGTAACCAAAATGCACGCCCATGCGCACGCGAAGGCCGCGATGAAGCACGTGGTCCTGGGGGCCGGCGATTTCCTCTTGCGCCTGCTCGAGCTTGAGCAAGTCAACTGGCCACTCGGCTTTGAGCAGCTCACGCTGCACTTCCTCACACCTGCGCACCATCGAATGACATTTTTATTTATTTATTAGATTTTTTAATGTAAAAAAAGAAAAGCAGCACACGTACCAGCGAATAGCATCGATGGAGCGCGAAAAGACAATGCAAAAGTAGCCCTCACCGCCGGCGTGGTTCTTGAGGAAGACCGACTCGTAGCCCCGGTGATGCTCCATGAGCTGCCGCACGAGCTTGTTATGAATCCCCATGGCCTCGCGCATAGCCGTCGGGTTGGCCTCCCACAGCGGTGCGGCGTGGGCGACGTCGCTCATCACCACCGCCAGGTGTTCGCCTTCAGGCGGAGGAGGCACCGCGTACTGCTTGCCGCCTGCGCTTCCGCCGGTGCCAGACGACGCGGATGAGGACGCAACGCCCGACCGGAAGGGCCCGTAGGTCGAGGAGCTGCTGGTGCCCGTTGCATCGTAGCCAGTCGTGTGCTCGAGCATGGAGGCGAGCCTGGACATGATTTCGAGGAAAGGCGGACGCATGGTGGAATCTTGGTGCCAGCACTGGGTCATCAGCTGCTCGTAGTCGGCATGCCGATCTTGGAGCAGCTCGAGGTCTGGCCTCATCGCGTCGCGGATAACGCCGACCGCAACGGCTGCTGGGGAAAGACCAGCGTAGGGCTGTTCGCGGGTCGTCATCTCCCACATAATAATTCCGTAACTGATGTGGTAAAGAGCCACGCATGAGCTTCGGCTCAAGCGCTTCGACAAAAAATAAAATAAAATAAAAAACCAACGAAAAAACAAAATAAAACAAAAGAGGGGAGAGGACCTGTAAACGTCAGCCTGCATGTAGTCGATGTCCATTTGTTCGCCCAGCACTTCCGGAGCGCTCCAGTGAACGGTGCCTTCGACTTCCTCTCCTGTGCCAGCGGCTCGCTTGAGATCCGACCTGAATTTGGTCAAACCGAAGTCGCTGACCTGGCACAGCAGCAAAGTCAGTCACCAACACCAAGAGGAGGAGGAGGAGGGAGAGCATCTCCGCGAGGAGGTGGTGCCCCACCTTGAGATTCCACTTGGCATCGAGGAGCAAGTTGAGGGACTTGAGGTCGCGATGCACGATGCCCGAGGAGTGCAGGAAATGCATGCCCTTGGCTGCCTGGTACGCCATCTTGAGGCACAGAGACAGGGGAATCGATGGCACGAGCTCGTTGTGGAGCAGCTGATGATTTATGCGTGTAACATATCAAAAGGTGAGAGAGAAAGAGAGGTCAGTGATTATGGCCCCACAGAGAGAGAGAGAGAGAAGGAGAGGGAGCAGAAGCTTCAAGAGAAGATGTACGTCATAAAGAGAACCGAGCGCCATGAGCTCCATGACGATGCACATCTTGGGTGGCTTGGTGCAGGCCGCCATGAACAGGACCACGTTCGGGTGTCGCAGAGCCGTCATCACGTGCACTTCTTGTTTGAAGTTGTCACAAGCCGTCCTCCCGGCCGCCTGAGCGCTCATGATCTTGACTGCGACGTCGGTACCCTTCCACACTGCCCTGTAGACCTCACCAAAGCCGCCTGATGACACGAGAGCGCAACGTCAAGGCCAGTGATTATGATAAGGTTTCAGCAGCCGCAGCATTAGCACGCTGAGCTTCAGGAGTGCAAACCTGCGCCGAGGAGAGGGCCCATTTCGAGTTCGTTGATATCAATCTCCCACGCGTTGTCCCCGGATCGGCCGGCGCGGATTCGATAGATCACAACCACAGCGATGACGCACAGGGCGAGCAGAGCGATGATGGGCAATGAGACGCCCAGCGCGATGCCCAGAGCAACGCTGGTAGAGCTCGAGTCTGAAGCGGTGGCATTGGCCAGCGCGCAGAGCGATGCGGCGTCCGTGTTGGCAACGGTGCACTGGCACACGCCTGTCAGGCAGTAGCCGTTTCCGCTGCAGATCTGACCATCGGGTGACATGCATGTCCGGCGAGTGGCTGTCGTGGCGGTGATGCGCCCGCCCTCGACCGCGCTGATGTTGCTGGCGAAGCCCTCAAAGAGCATGGAGTTGAACGAGTAGCCGGTTTGCGTGACTTCGACAGCGTTGTCTCGCACCATGGTGTAGTCATCACCGCCAACGATGACGAACCACTCGAAGGAAGAGACCGTGTAGTAGGTGGAGTTGTCGAGCATGGTCCACGCTCCGGAAGTCGCCTCCACGAAGACATCGACGAGACGGAGGCCCACCGGCATCTCTGGGTTGTAGGTGAAGCGGAGACCACCGACCTGCATGAACTTGCCGGCGCCGCTGTTGACGTCGAGATTGGTCTGCGTGACGAGCGACACGCCATTCTCCAGCGCCGCCCACACATACTTGCCCTGGAGCTTGTAGGTGTAGTGCATCGCCGTGCCAAAGGGCAGAGCCGTTTGCTCCTGACCCAGCGTCACCGCGCCCTTGGTGATGCCAGCACGGATGGAGCCGCCATTGCTGAAGGCGATCTGCGTGTTGCCCAGGCGCTTGAACAAGTCTCCCGTCCAGTCGCCGATCGTGCACTCGCTGAAGAGGCAGTTGGTCTGGAAGGAGAGGTCGATGCTCGAGTAGCCGATCACCGTTCCATACTTGGCCTCAATCTGCGCGTACTGGTCGATCAGCTGAGCCTGCAGCGTGGCGTCTGGCGTCACGCTCGAGTCCATGAGCACGGAGTCGCCAGAGTAGGCTTCGATCACGCCGTTGTCGTCGAACGTGACGTCGAGCACGCCGATGAGCTGACCAAAGGTGCCCGACGAAACGACGAGCACCGGCTGCTCCCACTTGGCGTTGTAGACGACTGGATAGGGGCCCACAGGCCCCATGGAAGTAGCGGCGTTGGCCAGCAGCTGAGAAGGCACGATGAGGATGTCGATGCCCGGCACGGAGGAGAGCACTTTTTCTGCCGTGGCGTTGCTGCTCGCGGTGGCCACGATTTTGTTGACACCCTTGTTCTGGAGAGCGGCCACGGCGATGAGCAAGGCCTCTACTTCTTCCGACGAGTCCAAGTGTTCCGCGTAGGCCACCAACGAGTTGAGATCTTCGGCCAGCGTGCCAGCGAAGCCAACCCTTTCTCCCGAGTTAGGGAAGGTCTTGATGGCGTAAGCTGCGATGACGGTCCCGTTGGCTCGAGTGTCGTTGGCGAAGCCCTCGAGGTTGCTCACCACAAACTGCACGTCAGGTCCGGCATGTTGCATGAACTCCACGACGTTGGGCACCAGAGCGACAAAGTCGAGAATCTGCCAGTGAACGAAATCATAGGCCAAGCTCTCGTAGTAGGACGCCACGAGGGAAGGACCGAAGAGGAAGTAGAAAAGCGAGGTCTTGAGTACGTTGCCGGCGTCCACCAGCAGCGTGCTGTTCGGAGAGCGAGCGCGCACTTGGTCGATCACCGCCTTCATTCTCGCCGCTCCACCGTAGCAGTTGAGCCCCTGAGCGCTGATGTAGGTATCATTGACTGGCGTGCATGGGTTGGAGTATTGGTCCATCGCTGTCAGCGCCGAGCTCGTGTCCGCCGTGTGCACAAGCGTGAGGTTGAACTTGGCCTCTGTCCCTATTATTTTTTCCCACCACCACCACCACCACAAGGAGTTGTTGCGCACATCAGTACGTGGTTTAAAGAGAGAGGAGAAAGACCAGAGGAGAATCGCCAAGTACCCGACATGGTGGTCAAAGCCACAAGAATAAACACCACCAGAAGGGGCAGCGGCCTGGCTGCCATGATGTTGGGAGAGGGGCGAGCAGGACGGGCTCGGAGCAGGCGCGTGTGTTTGGGTTTTGAGAGGGAATGAGACTAGGAGAAGGTGGGTTATCTTGTGCCTGACGTGCCCCCCGTCGCCCCCTCCGTGCCACCAATGGGCTTAACCCTGCTCTAGCGCAACAGAGCAGTTCGGACCGAGTGAACGCAGGCACTGTTCCCTCGTTTCAGCTCATGCCGAGCGACTGCCCTATTCCTGGTAGCCAACCGTTGTGCGCCCCGCTCATTTTTCGGGGATGTAGCGCAAGGACTCCGCCCAAAAACTTGGAATGAGATCAGCAATACGGAGATAGAAGCGGTTTAAAACCGCTCCCTTTAAAGAATGGCAGGGGATGCCTGGCATCACCTCTCTCTCCTCGTTGGGGGTGTGCCTGAAGGTCTTAGCGTAAGCTGTGCTTAGTGATGTGGTCTGTGCACGCCAGCCGTTGACGAGCGAGTGTGAAGAACTGCTGTAGGGGAGCGCTTGTGGCACGTTCTCATTGAAGTTAGCTTGGTTTTGTTTTCCCGACCATGTCCAACTTCCGCAGAACTCTCTGTGTGCCCTACCAAGGTGTCTTCGTTTGCTCGTCTGCTGCTCCGACGGAGAGCAAAATTATAATTTGCCCGCCGGGCCAGAAAACGTGCACACACGCACAATACGCCGTAGGCAAGTTGTTCCGGAAATCACTCTCTGGTTGTAGCTTCTCAATTTGTCACATGACAATACACGGCCTGTAGATGGCCATCGCGAGAGGCAAAAAACGGCTGCAGGCAGGCCAATGTAGTGTGTGGTTGTTTTTATTTATTTACCAGGCATACCAACCGCCCGCAGAAGACTCAGAGCAGCGAGGAGAGGGAGACGAGTTCTCCTCGAGAGCAAGGTAGGAGACAAGATCGTCAAAGGCGATATCATTGGGCTTGAGCACGACCGAGACGCTGCTGCCGTTGCTGTCGGGCTTGGTGCGGCCCACCTGAGTGGGGTCGATGTCCTGTGTGACGACAGTGATCTTGACCTTGCGCACGGTCTCGGTGTACTTGGTCTGGTCGGCAAAGACCTCGGCGGCGTAGGGGTCCCACAGGCTGTAGGTGTTGAAGACGTCGCCCATCTGGGTCTGGAGCGTGCGGAGGAGCGAATAGACCCACGAGGCCTCGCTCGTGTACTGATTGAGGCCCAGATAGTCGAGGAAGGTCTGGTTAACGATGAGCTGGCCGGTGACGTCGAGCGGGACGAGCACGAGGTTGTTGCCGAGAGCCTTGGCGACGACACCCAAGGCGTCAGGGTCGCCCAACGCGTTGTACTCGGCGTAGGTGTTGGGGATGTTGTAGAAAATGTTGCCGCCCACATAGACTGCGCCGCCGGAGAAGACCACGCGACCGATCTTGGACTTGGCCCACGGGTGCTCATTGAGCAGGTTGGCGATGTTGGTGGCCGGACCGAGGGCCAGGATGTCGACCTTGTCGCGCGTCGAGTTGAGCACCTGGGCGATGAGGTCCACGGCGCCAATGGCGTTCGGGTTGTAGTACCGGCCGGGTCCGGCCTTGGGGAAGCAGTGAGCAAGGCCCACAAGCGTGTCAGCCCACTGACGACCACCCGGCGCGTTGGGGATGGTCTTCGAGTAGGTACAGTCCTCGATGTTGTTGTTGACCTCGTAGAGGGGATAAGCGCCGCCCCACGTCACTGGGATGTCGTTGCGTCCCATGAAGGCCAGCAGGTTGAAGGTGTTGGTGAGGCCCGAGGACAGCGACGCCCAGCCGGTGCCCACGACGGTGATAGCCTTGATGTCGAGGTCCGGCCTCTTGAGCAACCACAACAGGGCAATCGAGTCATCCGTGTTGGCATCTGTGTCGATGATGACAGGTCGCTTCTTGCTGGTCGCATCGACCGCAGCGCTCAGCACCAAGAGAACAGCAGCCACCGCCACAAAAAATGCGAAGGCCTTCATGTTGGTGATATACAGATGAGCGATGTAAAGGTAGTAGTGTTGTACAGTGGTAGAGGAGAGATGATGCTGCTCCCGAGCTTGGCCCACCCTTTTTATATGTGGCAACTACTTCATAGTAGGTTATCCCCAAGGGCACCGTGAAGTCGTAAACACCGAGCCCAAAATGGCCAGCCAATGAACCGCCATCCCGAGCCTGCAACCAGTAGCGTATCACCAGGGTGAATTGTGTAAGTCCGTTGCACATTACTCGAGCTCCGCCGCCTATTGGCCCTTTCCCGTCTTTCCTGGCAGGAGCGCTGAGTACTTAGATCATCGCGTAGCCTTTGCGGCGGGTGTCTAGGTTAACCGCGTTCAAATTTCTTTAAGTGCCCTCGGAGGGTGATCAACGATGTTGGTCTCTCTGCAATATCTGTTGCGGGCCTTCTTCGCGGGGCGGTGCCAAGGGGCTCCTACAATTCCAAACCCAGTAGGAAAAGGAGAGCCTGCTCAGCAGAGAAGCGCTCACTTGGTTTGGCTTTGGTGCAGTGGTAGAATAGCGGCAGCAAGGGATCGTAATCACTTGGCATTGATCTAGGAAAGGCAGGTAGATGACCTGGACACACCCCGCACCCAGCAGCAGACTGAGCACAAATAGGCCCCAAATGAAACCCTCTTGTGTGTGTTTGAGCTACCTTGGTGGATGTAGGCGCGCACATCAAATAGGCCAATTTCTTCATATGGCAGCTGCAACGTAAGCATTTCAAACAAGACCATCCCCACAGCCCAAACTGATGGCACCAGTAGGGAAAAAGAGTGAGTAAACAAGACAAGTCTTAAAAATATGGAAAAAGACATAAATAAGATATTTTGGGAAAAGATAGAAAATAGAAGATGGAAATAAAGTAAAGAGCGTACCGTCAGACTTCTCGTCGTAGGACGTTTCCGAACCATCAAGTACAGCCACAACTTCTGGAGCCATCCACCGACTTGTTCCAATGAAGGTGTCGGCCTGGGTATCGGCATTGATAACTTTGCTGATCCCAAAATCACACAATTTGGCCATTTGGATCGTGGCCGCCTGCTGTTGGTGGTGATCAGAACCCTGGCGTGTATATGCATGTTAGGTTCTCCTCTTCAGCTGCTAGGCCATGAAAAGAGGAGGAAAAAGCTGATTTAAACAAGCTGACGAACCAGGTCGACCAGCACGTTCTTAGACTTGATATCTCTATGAATAACCTTGTTCGGAAGGCTGTGCAAGTACATCAGGCCTGAGCACATTCACGTTCGATCAACCAACGAAAAGGTTTCTCAGAAGAAGAAGAAGAAGAAGGGAGAGAGAGAGAGAGTAACCTTTGACTATGTGCGTCAGGCACGTGACGATCTCGCCTGGTGTAAAGGCCGCACGTTCACCTCGTTTAATCTTTTGTATTATATCAAACAGCGAGTGTGGCATCAACTCCATAAAGAGGTGCAGTTCCTATTTTTATTGTGTTTGTGCGCACCACGATTAGACTCACTGTGAGCTCCGATCCCAGTTCTTATCTTAAAGAGGAGGGGGAGAGAAAGAGAGAATGAGAAAGAAGCGATCTAAGTAATAGATACCTTGTCTTTAATATCTTGCCCAAGGAAGCCAACCACATTTCGATGCTTGAGTGTTCGTAACAAATCAATCTCTTGCATCACGCGACGTTTGGCTGGTTTCGAAGAAAACAAAAGAGGCAGGCAGAGAAGAGTAAGACGCAGTGCCGCCCTTCACACGTTCAACGAAGGAGGAAGGAGACCTCACGCACATGACTTGCTCATAGCGTCGGTGTTGATCATCTTGACCGCACATGTAAAGCCCCCCAACTTGCAGCGCCATACGGAACCGAATCCCTGCATGTGGGCACATTACGTGTTAGTACCCACCACCCGGCACTGACCAACGAACCTTCTCTCTTTGCTCGCGCTGTAAACAAGGGGGGGAGGGGGGGCGAGCGTTTCAAGTACCCCGCTCCCGAGTTTGTCCAGCAGCACAAGAGGAGCTCTGCTCAGATCTTGTGCTATCACCCACCGATAGCTGCCGCGTCCCGCTCGTGGCGTGGAGGCAGAACTATTGGCGCTGGCCACAGTCTCTATCGTTGCTGAGTCGTAGCTTATTAGAGCCTCATGTGCATGCGTCGTGCACTCTAGTCCGCTCCCACGAGCCATCGGGTGAGTCGCTGGTGGTGCGCTGAGTTGAGCATAGGCCGACAAGCAGGTGAGTGCTTCACACTGACCAGCAGCGCGTAATGGGGAAGAGCACACGCACGTGCGAGTGTAGGCGTAGTACGCCAAGGAATGCAGTGGGTAGAAAGTGGCCGGCCGATGCATCACGTCCACAACGAACTGTTTCTTGTCCACTTCAATCTTCAAAGGATCAAGCATCAGAAGTGAGTGTGCAGAACAAAAAGAAAGAGAGAAAGAAAGGAGAGAGAGAGAGAGAGAGAGAAGGAAAAAAAGAGGAGTAAGGATCCTCGTACAACGTTCCAGTAGACACTTGGCACGGCCACGCGAGACCGCACAAGCTCAGACGGCACCCCCAACTTGTCCGCCAGATGCTGGACATCACCGTCAGCATAAAGACTCAGTTGATGGCCAAAGAGCTGAATACACATGGTGCCCACCTTGAACAGCAGTGCGCGATGACGGAGTTGCCCATGTGCAATACTACCGATGTGCACGACAATTGAGTTACTGTCACCCACTGCGCGGCGAATCTCTTCCTCATGAAGTTCGGACAGTGAACCGGGCGCTACCACAATACGAGAGCCTCCCTGAACCCCTCCCCCGTCCAGATAAATGGGGTGATGAGACGTGCTAGGCGCTTGAAAAAGCAGAGAGTAACGAGAGTAAGGGTGAAGAGATCAGGCACCATTGCGTTGGACACAAAGAGAGATAACATCTTGGCTCGCAGCTCGGTGTCCGGAATGAACCCACAAAAACGCTCCGCTTCCGAAACCTGCATATAAAGATACGGCGATGAGCCACTGGGTGTTCTCCCTCTGCCCGCCTCTTCTGTGACTTTCCAAACCTTACCAAGTACGCAAGATGTGGGTCGCTTCGTTGATCAATCACAATGACTTCCTCTTCGCCTGAAGCGAGTTGTTTCTTTTGCGCAAGCTCGCCCAGGGGAGGCAGTTGCTTGGCGTCTCCTGAAACACATAAACGCACACACATCACATGAGAAAACTAAGTTACTCCTTCACACACACACACCCCGTCGGTCAGCGTACGAAAGTTAGCAAAGCCCACATCGTAGAACCCGTCACTAAGCTGCTGCGACGAGAGAAGACACGCGTTCTGAAAAAACTCGTGTGCAGCATCTGGACATTCAAGGACCTCATTTGAGCTGCTGTCACTGCCAAAATGTGTGTAAAACTGGGGGATCATCTGGAGAGGCGCCGAACCAAATGGCTTGGGCTTGGCTTTGGGCTTGGGTCGCACGATTGGCAAGCCGTCTATGCCTTTCGCGCCCTGTGACGGCTTTTTCTTCAGCTCAGCCGTGGCAAACTCCTGCCCGATGCTTCGGCGCTTCGCCTTGGTTCCTGCTGCAGCGCCACCTGTCGCCGCCTCTGCTTGGTGGGTGGAGGACCGCGCGCATACGTCAGATGTGTGACTCAATTGAATTGGACCAGGCCATGTGACATTCGCTGGCCGAAGGTCGAAGCAGTCTGCTTTGAGGAGTCGTACCCTGTTTTTGCTGGACCGCTTTCTCGAAAAGGGCCAGGTTTCGCAACCGCTTCGCTTCCTGCTCATTCACCACTGCATTACCCTGAGAAGGTTTGTCTTGTGCGTGGGCATTTTTGGCTCCTTTTGCGGTGCTGCTCTTCTTTTCCCCTGCCTCCTGACAGATCGGAGAACAAGAGTGGGACAAACGTGATGCAAATGAAGGAAGGTCAGACTCTCTCTCTCTCTCTCCTTGCGATATGGGAAAAGAAGACAACGAACCATGGGAAGAGCAAGCGGTGTTCCTATCGGTGGTGGCGTGGGTTCCGTGGCTGCGGGCGCCGCAGCCTGAGTAAACTGTTTGTATCGCTCGACACGATGAGCATACTCCTTTGACACTTGCGCCGCCCTGGTCCGCAATTCGTCCTAAAAAAGCAGTAGCAATGATGGCGGCAACCACAGCAGAGATAACATCAACCAACAAAAAAAGGACGGAACGGGCATGGTGTGAGTTGTGCAGGCACGCTGGCAGGAGGAAGGCGCGCGAACCAGCAGGGGTCGACATGACGGCTGGGAAAGGTGAGGGTTGGCAGCAAGAGCCTTGATTTGTGGCGCCAGAAGAAGCATACGCTGCGACGCCTCAGCAAGAAAATGTTCGCTGCACGCATCTACAGTAACAGCGCCCCCCCCCAAACACCAAAAGGGCTGGTGGTGTGAATGAAGAGTGCTGCTGCGCCACGCCTCTTAAGAAGCAACACACACACACACACACACCTGAAATGGCGGCTACCAAACTCTCCACTTCCTGTAGATCATCCAACGCCTCCTTGAGCTTCCGTTCTGGCGTATGCGAGAATGTGGTTGTTGTGGCAGCGCTGTCACGCAGGGTTCTGCTGGCCACGCTTGGCCTGCTGCTCTCTTCCATCCCTTGGCGTGGTCGCCACGGTGTACGAAAAACAGAAAAAGTGGAAATGGATAGAAAAAAAGAGAAGAAAACTAGCCATTGTTCTTCTTCTTGTTGTATTGGTTGGTTCGTTTGCTTGCCAAAACAGATCCGTGTATGCACTCACACCAGACCAGTGCTCTAGAGCAACAACCCTACGTGCCCCACTGAGCGTAGTCATCGCGCTCGCTGGCAGCGTACTCCTCAATGAGCTCTTGCACCACAGCCCTGCAACAAACGCGTGACGATCAGCGACTCAAAATGCCACTCCTCCTCCGCGCGCCACACTGACATCACTGAAAAAGAAGAAAGAGAAAGAGAGAGCCGAGAGCCTTACGCAGAAACATCGAACTCTTCGAAGCTGTTCTCGAACATGGGGTGCTCCTTGGCATAGTTTTGGAGATATGCGCCTCGGCTGCGTAGCTGTTTGTACTGTTGAAGGATAACTTTAAACAGCTGCGTTTGCCGAAAAGTAACCGCGATGAGTCAACTTAGAGATCACGCCAACACTTTGGCAGAG
>NAVB01000041.1:0-42478 GCA_002179805.1 Acanthamoeba lenticulata | reverse complement strand
TTAACAATATTTTCATATTTTGCTAAACACGACTCGGTGGGGCTGAAGAGGCCTGTTGGATCTTCATCGGCAAGTCTAAGTCGGCCCACCGGAGGGAGGCGTCCCGGATCTCCTGCAAGACCCGGGTTGCTCGCATGTAAGCTTCCCCGTCGATGTTGTCGAGAACGCCCAGGGCGTCATCGAAGCCTTGGCGCGCTAGCTTCATCGCTTCGCCTCGTTGGCCAAGCAGCTCGTAGTAGAATCGAGCCATGTTTCGTACCAGCCGCAGCCGGGTGGTGCTGGCTTGAAAGCATACTGTGCACGCATGCATGCAGTTGCATCAGCAAGCACAAACCCACAAGTGCGGTTTGACTATCGTTCACGTACCCACCGCGTAGAACCACGCCTCCGTGTAGCAGTTGTGCGCCTCCTCGATCAGCGCCTTTTGCTCTTCACCGCTGGTCGCCCACGCCTTGTGTTGGAGCAAGTCACCTTCGCTGTCCATGAAGGGACTGAGAGGTATGTGGATTGAAGGTTTGGGGCGGAGGTGTACAGCGTCCAGCGCAGAGACTTCCTCTTTCGATGCGTATATGTGCAGATCCTCAACCGCGCTCAAGAACTCGGTGTAGGGCTTCTCAATTCGCTCCTGGGCTCGTCGCAGCAAGGCAGCAGCTGCACTAACTCGAAGATTTGTGGCTCGCAACTCTTCAGCAGTGGGCAGGTTACAACGTAGAGGTCGTCGCATGAGGGGAACGCTCACGTTGAAGAGTTCCTCGCGTGCTACCTCGCGTAGTCGTTTCCATTGTGCGACCCACCTGTCCAGGGTAAGTTCCCAACAGAAGATAGCGTCCCACGGCAAGTGGTGCCGCCTACTGGGCAGACCACCCTTCCCCATCTCCAGATTGCCCTGTGCACGAATGTGGTGCAGGAACTTTGATGCAGGAAGAGCAGAGCATCGTCATATCGCTCCAAGAAACATGCGGTATCCGCCATAAAGAGCAAGTCATCGTGCTTTGTAAACGTGTGCCATGGCTCAGACTCGAAGTTCTCAGCTGCAGTCATCGCAGCACAGGACCAAGGCAGTACTCCTTTTTAGGGAAATTGTTTTGTTGCCCTTCCGAGCAAGAAAAAGAAGAAGAGGAAGCACAGGTTCGCGCTTGGCTTCTGCTGCACAGCTTCGGCTTTAGAGCAGCTGCTCGAAGGATATGGACGACGCGAAACATAGCTTCATGTCGGAGTGCCAGCCCTTGAACAGCACACCTGGCTTGGTGGACGACAGCGAAGACGAGGATGACAATGAGCTTGCAGCGGCAGAGGTGCTATGCTTGGAAATTAAGGACAGCTCCGCCTTGGAAAAGGAGGAAAGTATAGAAGAAGAGGAGGAAGAAGCCGAGTCCGCGAGCGAGGGAGGGCTGGACGATGAAGAAGCTGCGTACATGTCTGCAGAAGAAGAGTTCGAAGAAGAAGAGGTGCTAGAGGGAGACGTGATGGACGAAGAGTGCGAAGAGGAGGAAGAAGAGGAATATGAAGGCAGCCCGCTGGAACCTACAAAACAGGAAGAGGAGAGAGGTGGTGGTGGGGAGGGCGATGCGTCCGTGGAGCAGTTGGAGGTAAACATCACCAGACCTGTCATGCTCGCCTGGATGCAGAAGCGCGTGCAGGCGGGCACGCCCGTAGACTACGATCGGCTGCGAGACTACGGCACGAGCATCAACACGAGGTGGTATTGCTACGAAGGACGCAGGCCAGGCGACATCGGCTGGGTGCGGGAAGTGGCCGTCGACGACGTGTGCTCCCAGTTCGTGGCCGACTTCATCGCCGACCACCCCGAGCGTCGGCCGGCCACGGGGCAGATGCCCGCTCTAGCGGGCAAGAGCCGACGGCAGCTGAGCTACTCTCTCTTCAAGCTCGGCTTCGAGGACTGTCGGCGAAAGCACAGCCATCGGCGTCGCCAGCACCGCACGCCGCTCTGGCCAGTCGATCCTGAGACCGGGTTCGCGATCAGATCCGGCCGACCGGCTGGCTACTTGACCCGATCCTACATCTGCTTCAAGTCGCTGCACGATTGCCAGCTGCTGAGCTCTGGGCAAAGGAAGCACAAGGCCAAGAAGGAGAAGAGGGAGAAGAAGAAGAAGAAGAAGGAGAAGGAGAAGAAGAAGGAAAAGGGCACGAAGGAGAAAGTCAGGAAGGAGAAGAAGAAGAAAGAGGAGGTCCAGGTAGCGGTGCAAAATCTCAAGGAGGAGGTTCCACCATTACCGACTCCTCTCCCAGAGGTCCAACAAGAGCAGAAAGAGGAAAAGTCTACATCGGCCCTGCTGGAGCTTCTACTCATGGAACTGATCGACTTGAAGGAGGTACAAGCGGTCCTGGTAAAGCGGATGGAGCACATCGAGACCAACCAAGAGGCGATCCTCCAGCGACTGCTTGCCCAACAAGCGTCATCGACAAGATCTCGAAGACGGCTCTTTCGCTACCATCGCCGCAGGCCGTTTGCCTTCAACTTGACCGCGACCACGAGCAAGATGACCGTGGCGACCGATTCTCCGCCTTTGGCGCTCCTTTGAGGCAAACAGCAAAAGAAAGCAGAAGAGGCAGTGGTGATTGCGTCAGGTGTCTCGCAGCGCCAAGCATGCATGTATGTACATGACCTAGGCCGGCGTCTCTAACGGCCTGCAAACATGGACGTTTTCGAAGTACGGTGCCTTACCACTTGGCTACACCCCCAAGAGTAAGTAGGGGGGCGACGGGAATCGAACCCGCGATGACGTGAGGATCCAGCCCACAGACCAGGACACTGAGACACCTCGACATGAGCACCACATGCCGTTGAGGGCACCCATGCTAAC
Source organism: Acanthamoeba lenticulata (assembly GCA_002179805.1). Classification (NCBI taxonomy): domain Eukaryota; phylum Discosea; order Longamoebia; family Acanthamoebidae; genus Acanthamoeba; species Acanthamoeba lenticulata. The sequence continues at coordinate 39,653 of NAVB01000041.1, read as the reverse complement.
GCCTCAGTGCTACCAGAATCCGCAAATGCCAGGCATGCCCATCCCCTGTAGTTTGCCCTACTGAAGACCAAGACCGTCACGTTGACTCAGCACACAGGACAGTTTCGAGAAATCTCCGAAAAATCTCCCTTAAATATGTTATCCAGCCAATGGAAGAGTTGAAACAATTGTCCGATGCTGAGCCCGAAAGATAGCCTTGACTTGAAAACACGGCCACTTCACCCAAGTACAACTAAAGTGAAATGGCCCAACCAACGCCCGAGCAAGTCAACACGCTTATCTATGAAGCAAAGGCAGAGATCGAGAGCAAGGCCGGCCGCACCTTCAGCCAGTTCGAGGTCAAGTCGTTTGGTCTGGTGGTACGCAGCCTCACCTTCACCCCATTTGCAGTTAACGTCTCACTTGCGGACGTGCAGAGCGTGGGAACGCAGGGCAGGAACGTCACCAACAACTTCGTAGTCAAGGTCAAGGTCGGCGCAGAGGAGTACATACACGCGAGCCTGATTGTGAGCAACACGGGAGTGGAAGCGCCGACCCAGGGCCAGGTGGGCGTGGTGGAGGTGCAGTTCGGCAAGACTGCGACTGACGCCCTGCCCTTTTGAAGTTCCATTGTGGGAAAATACATGAAGAAGGTTGAACGCCACTGGCTCGACCATCCGTCAGTCCCAACAAGTCGCACACAGATTGCGGTGAGGCTGACGGCCTGGATGCTGCCTAAAGCCCTGCTGTGAGCAGAGAATTAATGTAGCTACCATGGAGACCACCCTTGGGAGTTGGCAGCCATTGCTACCTATGGGCGCCAAGCGGGAAGGCGGGCAGCGTAGTGCGTGGAGATGAAGCGTGGGGGTCAATAGCTTTTGCTGGGGCCCATTAGAAAAAGACTTTTCGATGGAGGAGGCAAGGCCAGAGAAAAAAAATTGGGACTTCCGTCACCGTGCGGAGAGAGAAGACTGTAAGAACAAAAGATTCAAAGCAAGCAGCGGATACCACCTCGTGTTCGCAATTGCTTGCCATCAGTGCACACGCATCGCGTTGTAGATCGTTTCTCCGCCGTGCGAGCCCCGCATCCACACCTTTGACGACAAACAGGGTCAAGTGCGCCCAACTTGTACTGCAAACCAGGTCTCGCAACGCCTTTGAGGGCACTCATCACCGTTGTGGCCTCTCACCCAGAGATAGGCCTTCTCAGTTTTGTGTCTTACTCACACATCCTTCTTCGTCGTTTATTATTTCCAGACACAACTCCATGGAGTGGCCACACCCCACCGAAGACGGCAGCCCAGAGGTCTCGACTCCCTCACGCTCGCGCCGCATCCTCGCCCGCAGACCTACAGTGGTGGGCGACAGCGACGACGATGACGACAACAATATCTCGTGCCCCTCTTCTTCCTTTTTCGCCGTTGACGGAAGTGACTATGAAGAAGAAGAAGTTGAAGAGGAGGAAGAAGGCGAAGAATGCGGGGAGGACGAAGAGGACGAGCCACGAGATGAGAGCGAGGAGGTGGGCTCGGGGGACGACTACGAGGGCGACGAGAACGTCGTTGACAACACCACGCAGCCAGGGCGGAGGCACCGCCACTTGCGCTTTCCTGTCACGGAGGCGATTGTGACCGCGTGGATGGCCAAGCGGGTCAAGGTCGGCACGCCGGTCGACCACGACCGCCTCCGCGATCTGCGCACCAGCAGGAGCACCAAGTGGTTCAACGACGAGGGCCGCCGCGTGGCCGACGGCCTCAATGCTTGGGTGCGCGAGGTGGCCCTCGACGACGTCTGCGTCCAGTTTGTGGCAGACCACGTCGGCGCTGCTTCTCCTGTGGCCAAGCTGCCGACGCTGGGCATAAAGAGCCGTCGGCAGCTCAGCCGCTACCTCTACGAGCTCGGGTTCGAGGACCCGTCCTCGTCGTCGGTCTCGCCCGGGCGCAAGGAGAAGAGCCGTCGGCGCCGCCAGCACAGGACCAAGCTGTGGCCCATCGCGCCCGACACCGGCCGCGTCGTCTGGTCGTCGTCCGGCCGCGGCTTGCAGACGATGCTGCGTTCCTACATCATGTTTCGATCGCGCGAGGACTGCCGCCAGCTGACCGACGCCCTCGCGACCCGCTTCAAAGACCGGAAGCAGCAACAACAACAACAACAGCAGAAGCAGCAGCAAACGCAGAAGCAGCCGACGGCCAAGCTCGAGGTCGTGGAGATGACGGAAGAGCAACAGCAGCCGCAGGTAAAGGTCAAGCGCGAGGTCGTCCAGGCGGCCCAAGTGGTCAAGCAGGAGAAGGAGGAAGAGGAGGAAGAAGAAGAAGAGTTCCACCATCACGACCACGTCGTCGTGGGCGCTGTCGCTGGGGAGGAGGAGGTTGAGGACGGCGAGATCAGCTCCACGCGCGTGCTCGAGTGGATGGCCAAGCGCGTGGAAAAGGGCTCGCCGGTCGACCGCGAGCTGCTTCGCGACCTGGGCGCAAAGCTCAGCCCGCCGCTCACCTACGTCGACGGGCGCCGGCCTTCCCACGAGCAGCAGCAGGACGCCGGGACCTCGGCCTCGTCGTGGGTGCGCGAAGTGGCGGTCAACGACGTCTACACGCAGTTCAGCGTCGACATGCTGGACCCGGCGAGCCGAAAGCTGCTCAACCCGCCGCGCAACCACCGGTTGCTCTTGGCCAGCTGCCTCCTCGCGCTGGGCTTCGAGGAGCCGTGGCAGCTGCGCCGCCGGGCCCAGCACCGGTCCAGGCTGAGCCCCATTTCGCCCGAGACGGGCCGCGTGCTCGGCCCGCCGGGGGGCGCGATCATCGTCCGGTCGTACATCAAGTTCAAGAGCCTCGACGAGTGCTGGAGCCTCGTGCAGAGCCTCCGCCGTGGCCCGCTGCCGTCTGAGTCTGAGCCTTCGTTGCGACACGAGCTCGCGAGCCAGACGAGGCGCCTCGAGGACTCGGCCGAGTTGATGGTGGGCGACTCAGAGGACGAGGCGGCGGACGACAGCGCAGCGTCCGACAGGGAGATGAACGTGGACGATGCGGCCCAGAACCCGCGGCACCATCACGACCGCGCCGTGGCGGAGACGGTCGGCCAGGACCTGGCCCGGCAGCTGCAGGCCATCTCGGGCCAGCTCGAGGTCTTGGTACAGGCGCAGGCCAACACGGAGAAGCTCTTGCGGCAGCTGCTCGTGGCCAACAACAACAGCGCCAGGCGGACACGTCATGGCCGCCGCCGACAACAACAACGCCGCTGGCAGCTCGACTTCACAGCGCGTACGAGCGGTGCCAAGGAGGACCAACCGTGATAAGCAAGTAGGCGCCGAAAAGGCTGCCATTGGGTGGCGGTTTGTTGTGCACAATAAAGTAGGACCACACAAGGTGGTCTTGCTTTTGTCTTTGTTGGTCACCTTCATTTTGGGCATTGGCGTGGACCAAACGCGTCAAGAGGTCGAGAGGAGAGGACAAGTTTTTACAGCCGCTTAGCAGCAGTGGACCTTCCTGAACTCGAAGGTCTCCCAGTCCTTGGGGGCATCGCGGTCGGCGACGACCTTGCCGCTGGGCTCCACGCACAGGTACTTGCCGTGGTGGGTCTTGAAGTGGACCTTCTTGCCGCCGAGCTTGATGACGTGGAAGGTCTCCCACTCCTTGGGGGTGTCACGGTTGGCCACGACGGTGCCGTTGGGCTCAGCCGCCTGCAGAATGTGCGCGTTAGACGAGAGATCTTGTGTGTAAACACAAAACGATAGAGGAGAGGCGTCGACGTACGAGGTACTTGCCGTGGTGCGACTTGAGGTAGACCTTGTGGCCGCCGAGCTTCACGACCTCCCACCTCTCCCAGTCGTTGGCGTTGTCGCGGTTGCCGGCAACGGTGTGGTTCTGCTCGGCGCACAGGTACTTGCCGTGGTGGGTCTTGACGGTGTACTTCTTCGGCATGTTGAGGAGGTGGTTGGTGTGTGTGGCTGTGGGTAGTGGCGAGTGTCTGGTTTGGGCCTTTTATCTCGCGGTCCCCTCCCCCTCGCTCGAAGTTTCTGAGTCGACCGCCCGAAACTCAATTAAAAAATGGGACCAATCAGGATATGAAGAACAAATATGTTTAAAATAATTGGATTAGATATTTTCTTTGCTTTTTCTTTTTACACCACCAACCTGCTTCCACAGCAAGCTGCTTGTAGTCGTTGTTGTCATTGTTGTTGTTGCTCCGGGTTGACGCATCACAGCGACTCGGCGATGAGGGCCAGGATGCGCTTGTTGACCGCCGTGTGCCGACGAGCCCGGCCACCTTCGGCCCGCGGGCCGTTCTTGCGCTCGACGCTTCGCCAGCCCTCGCGCTTGACCGCTTGCTCGCCGGCCGCCGGCTGCTCCTCCTCTGATGACGTCAGCTGCTCGACGAGGCCGCGAGCCTCGTGCTCGAGGTGCGCCTCGCTGATGACCTCGGCCGCCTCGGAGACGATGACCTGCTGTTCGACGTGCTGGTCGGGCTGCTCCTCCTCGGCGAGCTTGCGCTTCTTCGAGGGCGTCGAGGCCGCGGGGGCGAGGACCTCGACCAAGGTGGCCTCCTCGTCGAGCAGCGCCGCCGGCCGGCTGCGCGGGAGGATGCGCGACCCGACGGGCCGCATGGGCGACACTGGCGCGCGGGCCGGGGAAGACACGGCCAGCGCGATGGCCGCCGACAGGGCCTCGGCCGAGACCGGTGCGATGAGCGGCTGCGCCGGGGCGGCGGTGGCGGCGGTGGCGGCCGTGACAGCGGCGGCCGGCATCAGCGGCTTCGAGGCCTGAGATGACGTGGCGGGATAGGCCGGCAGCGGCCCGCGGTGAGGCGTGTAGGACATGCGGCGCTTATCCTGCGCGCCGCCGCCGCCGCCGCCCAGGAGGAGCCGATGGGCGGCGCTCGAACGCGTGCCCGCCGGGGTGGTGGGCTGGTGGTGCGACATCGTTCGGGCGCGCTTCGAGGCCGGAGGCTGCTGGGCGGCGGCGTCGCCCGTCAGCGTGCCGGCAGCGGCGGCACGAGCCACGGCGCCGTTGGCGGCCACGTCGTTCTCCTTCTCGCTGTCGTTGCGGTCCTTGCGCTTCTTCTGGAGGAGGCTGGCCGGGATGCCCAGCCCCGAAGTCGTTGTCGTTGTCGTCGGCCTCGCGGTGGCGCCGGCGGCCGTCGGGCTGGGCTGTTGCCTGCTCTGGTTGAGCCTCTTTTGCATGCGCGAGACATAGTCAGTGATGCCCTCCTTCTTGCTAAACTCCTTGGCATGCGCGGCGTCAAAGTCAACGCGCTTGGGCTTCTCCATCGCCTTTTCCGTCGGCTTCGCGACGGCCGACGAAGACGCGCTGGCATTGGCCAGGGCGCGGGTCGAGGCCAACGGCCCGTGCGCCGGGCGCTTGGTCTGCGGCATCGGGGTGGCCTGCCTCGGGACGGCGGCCACGCCGAGCGAGGCCGCGGCCGAGGCACGAGCGCCAGTGGCGGCGGTCGTCGGCCGCACAGGCGTCGAGGCGGCGGGCCTCACCGCGCGGCTGGCGGGGGCAGCTGGCCTGCCCATGGACGGCACCATCGAGGCGCGCCGGGCGGAGGGAGCGGCAGCAGCGACGACGGGCTTCTTAGTGACCGAGCCGGGCTGCACGACACCTGTAGCGGCAGCCGCGGCGGCGCCGGCCAGCGAGCGGCGGAGTGAGGCCTGGGTGGGGCGGGCGACCGAGAGCGAGGGCGCCATCGACTGCCTGCGCTTGGCCGCGGCGAGCGTCCCGCTGCTGCTGGTGGTGGACGTCGTCGAGGCGGTTCTTTGCGCCGACATGGAGCCCGCGGCGCGCACCTGAGCGCCAGCTCTGGTGGACGAGGGGCACCGAGCGGGGGTCTTGGAGGAGGAAGACGAGGGCGTGCGCTTGGCCGAAGACGTGGCGGGCAATTGCGGCGCCGCTGTCGGCTCAGCTGGTGTCGGGGTGGCCTCGACAGGGGCAGGAAGGCCGTTCTCCTGTTGCTGTTGCTGAAGCTGTTGGGCCTGTTCTTGGGCCTCGTCCTCGAGCATCATCTCGTCGACGGATTCAAGCCGTTCTTGCTCTTCTTCTTCTTCTTGGGCGGGCTTGGCTCCGTCCTCGTCCATGACATCTGCTTCCTCCTCCTCCACGTTCTCGTCCATATCCAATTCCGGCTCACGGAAGCCGTCGGCTTCGTCAGGGCCGTCGCCATTGTCGTCACCATCGGCAGGACCTTCGTCCGCCTCATCGTAGTCCTCCTCTTCGACGGGCGCAGGCGCTGTGGTGTTGGGCATCGGGTAGTCGATGGTGATGAGCGCCTCTTCATCTTCCTCCTCCTCTTCGGCGTTGTTGACGTTGTCCTCGTCCTCCAGGGAGACGTGGCTGTCCACGCTGGCCTCGCTTACCGGCAACAAGAGGCCTCCCTCGCTCTCATCTTCTTCCTCTTCTTCTTCTTTTGCCTCCACATGGACGTCTTGCTGGTGCGCCTCTTCTTCGGCCTCTTCTGGCGAAGAATAGACGACCTCACCGCTGACGTCGCCGTGTGGCATGTTGATGAAGCTATCGTCCACAGGAATGGTGGAGGGGGCCTGCGGTTCCTCGGGCTCCTCCATGGCTGGAGGAGGAGACGGCTGAACCTCAGCAGCCGCCGGTTGGCGGTTCTTGCGCTTAGCCGTACGCTTGGCGGTGCGCTTGGGCTTGACTTCCTCGGTGTCGTTATGCGTGGCGCTTTCTTTGTCCTCCTTCTCTTCCTCTTGCTCGGGTTCCTCTTCCTTGGCAGGCTTGTTTTCTTCGTTCTCTTCGTTTTGTCCATCGTTCTCTTCACTGCGAGATTGAAAAGGCATCAATGTTTGTTCTCAAAGATGCACAATTGATGAAAGCGGGCTTCGTACCCTGCGTGCGCGTTGTGGTAGTCCCGAAGCAGATCGACGAGCACAGCTTTCTTCTGATTGGCACGAATGCCTAGCTGCTTGCACAGGGCCTGAATATCCCTGTAGGCCATCTCTTCCAACTCGTTTACGTCGAAATCCACTTCCATCGTTGAGTTGTGTTGTTGCTGCAATCTATCGGCTCAGTCCTCGGTCGTTCTCGGTCGTTGAAGTCGTCGTAGCGGTCGTCGATTCCTCCTCCGGGGCGCGTTCACTCTCGTCTCTCCGGCCAGGTCGCTCTCCTCCGATCTAACGTGGTCGTGTCGTGGCTCACACAATGACGCGGGCCCTTGGGTTGTGAGTTGGTCGTTTATCTTGGCGCCAACCCAAAAACGACGACGCAGTTGAGGTTTTTTGTTGTGTGTTGTCTTTTGCTTTCGCGCCACAAGGACCAACGGCCGGCCGGGAGGAATGCAAAGCATGCCCACAACAAAAAGGCTTCCTCTCTTTGGCTGCTGCTCATCAAGCTTGAAACGGACCTAGGTTGCTTGTCCCACTGAACCTGCTCCTACTGAGCACGTATCTTCACACATTTGCCAAACGGAGAGGACTAGACGCTGAGCAAGACTGAAAGTTGACACCACAGGTCCTTTACGAACTGGGCGAAAGACGAGAGCAAGAGGAAAAACTGGCCACGTAGTGTCGCGATCGGGTCAAGTTCAGATCGGGCTTGGCGTTCCTTTTTCTTTCGTGCGCAGCGACGCAAGACCAAAAGAGGTCTTCGATTGCCGGCGGACAGGCAAAGGCACAGCCACAAATAGGGGCCGTTTGGAGGGGCACACCGCAGTTACGAAAGACTCCCAAGAATGTCTTTATGTAACGCTACGGCCTCGTGTGGTATGTTGCCGGGCCCAGAGCGACGACGAGTTTGTTTCAACATACTTCCTGGGCGGCAAGCTGCAGGTTCCCTTGGCTAAGCCCTTGGCTAAGTACTTTCTTTCCTTTGCACGAATAGATTGCCCAATGGATTGCCAAATGGATTGCTCGCTCATCTTCCTCTCATTTCCATTTTGTCTCATCTCACCAGCACTCTGATTCTGTGGCCAAGGGGGAATTGAAGCGTCGACGGCCAAACCGCATCCTGTTGATTGTGGTTTGTCGGGCACCGTCATGGCTCACATCGGTCGTCGGCTGAGCGCTTCTTTCTCTGAAACCCCGTCGTACGTTGATCCGCCCCTTGCCCGCTGCACCTGCAGCCGCTTTAACATGGGTCGCTGTTGTTGCACACAGGGCCATGAGGTCGCTCTTTGATGTGGGGGACTACAAGGTAACAGAGCTCATCTACGAGAGCCGAAGGACAAAGATTTATCGTGCCGTCAAGGGGCAGAGCAAGTTTGTCCTCAAGACCGTCAAATCTGACACACCCACACCGGCCGACCTGGCCGGCCTGCGCCACGAGTACGCCGTGCTCAAGGGCCTCCAGATTGAGGGCGTTGTGCAGGCCATTCAGCTGGAGAGCTTCGGCAGCGGGCTCGCCCTCGTCCTGGCCGACTTTGAAAATGGCCGGCCGCTACGGCAGGTGCGCTCACTGGCGAGAGGCGTTTGTGTTGAGTTGATACAACCAGATGGAACTGATGATGATGATGATGACGATGGTGGACCAGACCGTAAACGAGCGACGTATGCCGGTCGATGAAATGCTGAGCCTGGCCATCGAGCTGGCCCGCGTGCTGGGCGAGCTCCACAAGCGCGGGATCGTGCACAAGGACATCAAGCCCGACAACGTTCAGTACAACCCACACTCGGGCCGCGTGCAGCTCATCGACTTTGGAATCTCGACGCGGCCCTCGGCCCACCTCTTCTCGCGCGAGGGCGCCCTCGAGGGCACGCTCGCCTACATGTCACCCGAGCAAACCGGCCGCATGAACCGCCTCGTTGATCATCGCACAGGTTGGCGTCTTCCTCTCTATTTCTGGGTTTCCTGTTGCTCCTTGGCTACACTTTTTTTTAAGTAACCTAGTAGCTTATGATACAGTTTTATTTGTCGCTAATAATATTAATAACATTTATGGGTGACAAGTTGTTACTACTTATTTTACAATTTATTATGTATTTAACGTTGATTTTTTTCTTATTGTGAAAAAACACCATTACACAGATTTCTACTCGCTCGGAGTGACCTTGTTCGAGCTGTTGACGCAGCAACAGCCCTTTGTCGCGTCCGAGCCGCTGGGCTACATCCACTGCCACCTGGCCCAGCCCCCGCCCAACCCGTGCGACCTGATCGTCGCGCGCGAGGGCCGGGGCGCCGAGGTGCCGCCGCAGTGCGTGGTCGACGTGATCAACAAGATGCTCGCCAAGAGCGTCGAGGAGCGCTACCACAGCGCCGAGGGCCTGCTCATGGACCTGCGCTTCCTGCAGTCGCGGCTGGCCCTGGCCCAGGCCGGGTCCCGGGCCGCGCGGCGCGAGCTGGCCCGATTCAAGGCCGGCCGGATGGACCGGGACAGCCGCTTCGCGCTGAGCCACAAGCTCTACGGGCGCGACCAGGAGGTGTCCAGCCTGCTCAACGCCTACGCCCGCGTGTACGACGGGGCCGTGGAGGCCGTTATGGTTCGCGGCTACAGCGGCATCGGCAAGTCGGCCATCGTCAACCAGGTCCACAAGGCCATGACCGTGGCCTACAATGGCGACGGCGGCGGCGGCGACCACGCCCGCCGGCGCCGCAAGGGCTACTTCGTCACGTGGAAGTTTGACCAGCTGTGCAAGAGCACGGCCAGCGTGGCGCACGCCTTCAGCGACCTCATCGAGCAGCTCCTGGGCGAGGGCCAGGAGACCGTCAATGCCTGGGCCGAGCTGATCCAGGAGGCCGTCGGGGCCAACGGCCAGCTGCTGATCGAGCTGCTGCCGGAGCTGCAGGTGGTCATCGGGCCGCAGCCGCCCGTGGCCGAGCTGGGTCCGGGCGAGGCCCAGAACCGCTTCAACCGCACCTTCCAGCAGTTTGTCCGCGTCTTCTGCGGCAACGCCGCCGACAGCAGAAGCAGCAAGGTCAACATCGGGCCGCTGGTGATGTTCGTGGACGACCTGCAGTGGGCCGACGTGGCGTCGCTCAGGCTGCTCGAGCTGATCGCGTCCGACCCCGAGCTGCGGCACTTCATGCTCATCGGCGCCTACCGCGACAACGAGGTCGACGCCACCCACCCGCTCTGCGCCACCCTGCGCCAGCTGGTCGGCGAGAGCCAGGTCCCGCTGACCGACATCGAGGTGAAGCCGCTGGAGCGGGAACACGTGATGGCGCTGGTGGAGGACACGCTGCGGTGCGGGCGCGAGCGGGCGAGCGGGATGGCGAGTCTGCTGGAGGAGAAGACGAGCGGGAATCCGTTCTTTATCAACCAGCTCCTGCGGTCCTTTTATGCCGACGGCCTCCTCCACTTCACCTTTGACGACCTGCTCGAGCCGCCGTCCGACAATGATGACGACGACGTCCCCGGCGCCGGGCACGACGACGACGCGAGTCGGCTAGGCGGCCGGTGGGACTGGGATCTGGACGAACTGCGGCGGGCGGCGGTCACCGAGAACGTGGTCGACCTGATGGTGCGGCAGATTCAGCGGCTAAGCAACGAGGCCCAGCAGGTCCTGCAGCTTGCCGCGGCCATCAGCGATCGCTTCTCGCTGTCGACCCTGGCCGTGGCCATCGGCACGTCGCCCGAGCAGGCCGAACAGCTGCTGCTCGAGCCCCTGCACGCGGGCCTCCTCCAGTTTCTCGCCTCCCGCTTCAGCGCCTTTGCCTCGCCGGCCGGCGGCGACGCAGCCGAGACGGCGGAGGCGGCAACAGGCGCGGCCGAGATGACCACGCCGCGCATCAGCAACAGTGAGCTGGGCAGCCGCACGTACAAGTTCCTGCACGACCGCGTGCAGCAGGCGGCCTACTCGCTCATCCCCGAGGACCAGCGGCCGGCCATCCATCTGCACATCGGGCGCCAGCTGCTGGCCCACGCCGACGGCAACGAGGCCCAGATCGACGATGAGCTCTTCATGATCGTCAACCAGATCAACATCGGCGTCGACCTCTTGTTTGCTGACGACAGCGCCACGCCGCCGACGGCGGCCACCGCCCTCGTCCGGAAGCTCCGCGCGCCAAGCGAGGCCAAGGCGGCCGCCACCAGCGTCAACCCGCCATCGGACGGCGACATGGCGCCCACCGGCGTCTACACGCCCCTGATGGCCCCGCCGACCATGTCGCTGGCGGTCGAGCGGCAGGTGGTGGCGCGGCTCAACTTTGCCGCGGGCAAGAAGGCCCGCGCGTCGATGGCCTACCAGGCCGCCGTCAAGTACCTCGACCTCGCCATCCACCTCCTCGGCGCCACTGTCGACACCGGCAGCGGCGAAAATGATGTCGACAACAACGAGGCCGAGTGCTGGCAGGCGGAGCGACGGACGCTGACGATGGAGGTGTTCCTCGAGGCCACCGTGGCGCAGTTCCTCAACACGGACTTTGGCAAGGCCGAGCAGCTGTGCCGCACGATGCTGCGGCACGCGGCGACGCCCGTCGAGAAGGTGGCCGTGTTCGAGATCCAGATGCAGTTCCACATCCAGCAGCACCAGATGCGGCCGGCGCTGAACATCGGCCTTGCGGCGCTGGACATGCTTGGGGTGCCGCTCGTGGTCGAGCGGCCCACGCTGCAACTGAGCGACGAGGACTACTGTGAGGGCCTGGCCGAGATGCGGGACGAGGCGATGCTGGCGGCCATGCGCATCCTCATGAACCTCTGCGCCCCCACTTACGTCCTCGAGGTAAGTTTCTCTTTTCTTTTTTATTATTATTCTTTTCTTTAAAAAAAGTTATTTCGTTATGTAATTATTTTTAAAATTATAACATTGAAGAAAAATCAAAATTGCAATATCTTCAAAAATAAAAATTGCTTTTATTATTTTTTAAAATAGATATTAAAACCTTTAAAAACAAAAAATCTGACATTAAACTCGGGGGCGGGTGGACAAAATAGCCGGCGCTGAACCTGCGGGTGGCGTTCACGATGGTGGTGCTGGCGACAGAGCACGGCACGTCGGGCCTGGCGGCGTTCGGGTTCGGCCTCTACGCGGTGGCCTACTTCCTGTTCGACCTCGATGAAGCCTACCGGGCTGGCCGGATCGGGATGCGGCTCATGGAGAAGTACCGGGCGGTGGAGCTCACGGCCAAGATGTACGGCCTCTTCTACGCCCACGTCGACGTGTGGTACGACTCTCGCCTTTCTCCTTCTGTTTTGGATCCGACATATTTTTTTTTAACAGTTTCGTTCCAAAAATCGCACAAAATGTGACGCAGGCGGACGCACTTGAGGGAGACGCTGCCCCACCTGGAGCGCTCCATCCACGTGGCCCTCGAGACGGGCGACCTCGAATGGGCCGGCTACAACTCGGTACGTGCAGACCACGACCCCCCGACCCCGCCCTTAATGATCGAGCAGCCTTTTTCTCACGTGTTCTCGCGTGACGACATCAACAACAACAACAGTTTTATTTTCTCGATAATCTGATTGCCAGTGGCGAGACCCTCGAGGTGGTGGGCGTCACGCAGGCGGCCTACCTCAAGGCCCTCCTGGGCCGCCACCAGGAGCTCCAGGCCACGTACCTCAACATCTGGCGCCGCGTGGTCCTCAAGCTGTCCCACGAGGCCGTCGAAGAGGCCTACGATTTTGGGTCCGAACTCAGCCCGCCGTCCTCCTGACCACAGGCCACAGGCCACGCCAGGCGCTGACATCCAGGCGCTGACGTGGTGTCCGTGCCGTGGTGCAGGGGCAAGACGATCACCGACGCCGAGGTGCTGAGCTCGTTGCTGACGATCAACAACCAGATGTTCCTGTTTGCGTACTACCTGGCCAACGGCATGCTGGCGTACTACCGACGCGACGCCGAGCGGGCCGTCGAGCTCCTCGCGCTGGCCGAGCAGAACGTGCAGGGCGTGGTGGGCATGATGATCAACTCCCAGCACAAGTTCTACTGGTCGCTGGCCCTGCTCGACCGGGTTCAGCGCTCGAGCAGCAGCACGGGCGTGACGACGCCCGACATGACCGACGCCCAGCGGGCCGAGGCCCTGGACCAGGTGGCCCGCAACCAGGCGCGGATGAAGGAGTGGGCCCACCACGCGCCGGCCAACTACCAGCACAAGTATGCGCTCGTCGAGGCCCTCCGCATGGTCCAGCGCGGCAAGCACAGCCGCGCGATGGACCTCTTTGACGAGGCCATCGAGGGCGCCCAGGAGGGCGGCTTCCTCCACGAGGAGGCCCTCGCCCGCGAGCTCGCCGCCGACTTTTATTTTCTTCGCAGTACGACTCCCCCCCCTCATCTCGTCGTCCTCCTCGTCCTCGTTCTCGTCTGGTTTGCTGACTCGATCTCGTGCGCAGAGCGGAAGCGGGTGGCGGGCGACTACCTGCGGGAGGCCTACTACCTGTACGTGCGCTGGGGCGCTGTGGTCAAGGTGGCCCAACTGCAGGACCGGCTGCCCAAGTCCTCCGGCGCGTCGTCGATGCAGGGCTCGGTGGCCTCGTACCCAGGGCTGGCGCTCGGGCCGCTCGGGCCGGGACTCGCGCTTGGGCCGGGGCCGAGGCCGGGCAGCACGGCGTCGTTTGTCAACCCGTGCGATGCGTTCACGAGCACGGTCATGCCGTCGGGCGACTACCTCGACCTCATGTCCATCGTCAAGAGCGCGCAGGCCATGCTGAGCGAGATCGAGCAGGACAAGTTGCTCGTCAAGCTCATGAGCGGTATCATGGAGAACACCGGCGCCAACCGCTGCGTGCTGCTCCTCACCCGCCGCGACGCTTCCGGGGCGGCGACGGCGGACGACGGCCGCGGCCGGCTGGTGGTCCAGGCCTCGGCCCAGATGCGAGCAGACGACGCCACGACGGGCGGTCCGCCCCTGTCCATCTCGCTCCACCACGACCTGGCCCCGCGCGACGCCGGCCTGCCGATGGCGGTCATCAACTTTGTCGAGGCCACCAGCGAGCTCGTCCTCCTCGACGACATCCCCGCGCGGGGACCTTTCGCATCGGACCCCTACATCCGCAGCGCGCAGCCGCGCTCCCTGCTGGCCCTCCCCATCATGCACCTCACCGAGATGCTTGGCATTCTTTACCTCGAGAACTCGGCCACGTCGTCCGTCTTCAACCGCAGCCGCATGTGGCTCATCTCCGTCATCTCGTCGCAGATCGGCATCTCGCTCAAGAACGCGATGCTCTTCAAGGACCTCCACGCGCGCACGCTCGAGCTGCAAGAGTCCAACAAGAAGCTTGAGCGCGAGCTGGTCGAGCGGATCACCGTCCAGGCCGAGCTGGAGCACGCCATGGAGCTGGCCAAGGCCGCCGCCGTCTCCAAGAACCAGTTTTTGGCCAACATGTCCCACGAGCTCCGCACGCCGCTGAACGCGATCATCGGGATGACGGGCCTCCTGCTCGACTCGCCGCTGTCCGACACCCAGCGCGAGTGGCTCGAGCTTCTCGAAATCTCGGGCAACACCCTCCTCGCCCTCGTCGGTCCGTTTCCCAAAACCCCCTTTGCTTTTCATTTTAAATATTATTTTAATAATTCTTATTTTTTATGAATTATTTTGTTGTTTGACTTTTCTTCTTATTTATCCGATCATTCCAGACGATATCCTGGATTTGGTAAAGATGGAGCGCGGCAAGGTGCATCTGGTGATGGAGGACGTGCGGCTGGTCGACTGCCTGCGCGAGGTCCTGGCCACCTTCGTGCACCCGGCCCAGACCAAGGGCCTCCACATGGAGCTCGAGCTGCAGGGCTCCTGCCCGCCGTCCATTCGCACCGACCGCGTGCGGCTGCGTCAGGTGATCATCAACCTCTTGTCCAACGCGTGCAAGTTCACCCCGCCGGGCGGTTCTATCATCGTCCGCGTGTCCTCCCGGCGCGTCGACGTCGTCACGCCGGCTCGAACAGAAGACGAGTATCCCGTACGTCCCCTTCGCTTTCGTTCTTTTTTAATTAGGACTATTCTTTTCGGTTTCGCTCACGGCCCGAATGTTGGCGGTGCAGCTGGCCCGAAAGGCGCCGGTCGTGACCCAGTCGCCTCGTGGAGAGTGGGACGAGCTGCACATCTCGGTCACCGACACTGGCGAAGGCGTGCCGTCGCGCGTGGTCGAGCGTCTGTTCCAGCCCTTCACCCAGGGCGACGCCTCCTTTGCACGCCAGCACGGCGGCACGGGCCTCGGCCTCGCCATCTGCAAGCAGATGGTCGAGCTGCTCGGCGGCCGCATCTGGCTCGAGAACGCAGCACAGCCGGCAGAGGCCGGCGCCGCCGCCGAGCCGCCCAAAGTCAGCCCCAGAGGTGGCCGCCGCGGCGCCTCGTTCCACTTCACGATCCTCTGCCAGCGCAGCCACACGCGGCGCCCGTCGATCCCGTCCCTCTCGGCCTCGTTGGCGCCGTCTTCGCGCTTTGCCTTCTCTTCGCTCTCGTCCTTCCTCGCTTCGCTCTCGGCCGCGGCCAACTCGGCCTCCTCGTCCTCTTCCTCGTCGTCGAACACTTCGCCTCAGTCGTCCCTGTCCCCACGCGCGCTGATGTCCCTCATGTCGCCGGCCGGCGCGACGCCGACGGCCACCACGTTGACCATGACGCCGCCGGCGTCGCCGCGGCACGGCGACTCCTCGGCCTCGGGTCCCTATCCGCCGACGCAGCCCTTGACCCCGCTCTCGCCGCGCTCCATGCTCGCCGCCTATCCGCTCCTGCCTGTGCCCTCCTCGTCTGGCATCTCGCCGACATCGCCGTCGGCCGCCTGGACGGTGGGCTCGTCAGGAGACCGGCCCTCCTTCTCCTTCTCCTCTTCCTCGTCCTCTTTCATCGCCCCTTCTTCCTCCACCTTCGTGTCTTTGGCGACGAGCGCTGCGACGCAGCCTTCGCCGCCCTCTTCGCACTCGGCTGCAGCTTCGGCCTCGCCCTCGGCCTCGTCATTGACGTCGCCGTCGTTGTCGGGTGCCTTCGCCTCGGTTCTTCCCACCGACAATTTTATCGCCGCGGCCGCGGGCGACGACTTCTTGTCCGACCGCCGGTCCTGTACATATGCGGGCGACCACCAGAACGACAACACGGACGGCTGGGTGGTGGACAACCTCAAGAAGGAGGAGAAGGAGGCCGAGCAGTCCGACGTCCTGCGCCACATCCTGGTGGTGGAGGACAACAAGACCAACCAGAAGCTGCTGCTGCAGCTGCTCAAGCGGTTCGGCTACGCGGCCGATGTGGCCAACGACGGGCTCGAGGCGGTCGAGGCCTGGCGCCGCCACAAGAAATACGATCTCATCGTGCGTAGCTGCCTTGCTCTCTCCAGAGACCTGCGTGAGTGCACTTCTGATGTCCCGATCGTGTGCAGTTCATGGACCTGCAGATGCCGCGGATGGACGGGCTCGCGGCCACGCGCGTGATTTTGGACCTGTGCGACGAGGAGGAGCGGGGCATCGGCGTCGACGCTGGACTCGACACGACGGTGACCGCACCGCCGCTGCTGCCGTTCTCGCCCTCGCTCCCGCTGGCCACGTCGGCCTATCTGACCTCGTCGCGCTCACCTTCGCCCACCACCCCGCGCTTCTCCCGATCGTCACTGTCCTCGCCGTCGTCGACGACGACGGCAACGGCAACGACAGTATCATCATCATCATCTCCTTTTTCGACGTCAACTTCATCGCTGCCATCGACGACAACGACGAGACCCGCCGCCGGCTTAGCCAAGCGCGGTGTGAAGCGACCGCAGATCGTGGCAGTGACGGCCAACGTGTACGACAGCGACCGGGAGGCCTGCGCCGAGGTCGGGATGACCGACTTCCTCGGGAAGCCGCTGGCCAAGGCCAACCTGGAGCGTTGCCTCCAGCGGGCGCGTGCGCGCCTGGAGCGGGAACTCCTCCAGCGGCCGTTCGAGCCACCACTATTGTTAGGGCAACAGCACCAGAAGAGGCGAGCCTCGCAGCCCCAAGTGTCTGCGTCTCCTGGGTTTGCCCAAGAATAAAAAATAAAAAAGAATATGACCGTTTTCGTTTATTCTCTAGACATAAAAATAATAAACCAAGGTCAACCTTCTCATGACCGTGCACGCACCTTCGGGATGGTGGGTGGCCGCAGCAGCTGCGACCACGGCCCTGGCCTGTGTGGTGGCCTACTACGCCTTCCAGCAACGCCAGAGGCAATCTTCCCCCCGCCAGCCCCGCTCTCGCCCCGCCCCTTTGAGCCGAGCAGGTTCAACGATCGATATCAACAATCTGCCGTCCATCTTTGACGAAATGCAACAGATGTGGGGTGTGGACCCACGAAGACTTCCCATTCCAGCCGATCTGCCGCGGCTGGCCCGGCGCCTTGCCTTCCGAGCGCCACTAGCTCGCCCCCACGAGGAGGGTGGCGCCTTCCCCGACCTGTCCACCGATGCGCGGGGGCCAGCCTTCTCCAGCGCGCCGGCTGTGGATCGCGACGAGGAGCGCAGCCACCACCAGACCAGACGGCAACGACTGGCCGACGTGATCATGTGCAGCGCCCGGTCGGTCCTCCAGCACCTTCGCGAGGGCCGACAGGCACAAGGGGGCGAAGAAGAAGATGAAGAGGAGCAGCGGCTGGCGCGCGTCATCGACCAGCTCGACGCGATGACCGCCGAGTTTGTGGAGGAGCACGGAGCCGACGGTCAGTTGGCCCTGGTGCAGATGCTGAAGGACTCCGAGGCCTACGATTGCCAGCCCCTCATGGGCCTCTTCAAGCTCGTGCAGCAGCGTTCCATCTATGCGCCGGCCTTCCGCATCAAGATCTTCTTGCGTGAGCTGGGCGTCATGACCAAGGACATGCACGGCCCCGACGCCTGGCGCATCCTTGTCGACTTTGAGCGCGGTCGTGGCGAGGAACAAGAAGAAGAAGAAGAAGTGGAGGAAGTTGGCCAAGGTGAGGTTGTGGTGACACACACGCGACGCGAGCGCTCGTCGGCCGAACCTGAGGAGGACCCCGAGCGCTACTTCGAGGTCGAGTGGCGCCTCACGCTGGTCACCGATCGACGGCTCACGACCCTCATCCGCGCCGAGCTCGAGGTGCTCGAGTTTGCGCCGCACCCGAGCATGCCCGACGCGCTGCGACAGCACATCCAGGCCGCCCTCGATCGCTGCGGCGCGCCTTGAGGGCCAGTTCCGGAACACAAAAGATTTAAAATTCATTTTCTTTGTTGTAAATCAAATCAAAAAGGCGGGAACTGGTGGGTTGAGTTGAGTAGAGATCATGGAGCATCTGGCGGAGAGATTCGTGCGGTGGGTCACAGCAGGCGACCCGCGGCGACGGCAGTTGCTTGCCCTCGTTTTCCTCTTCTCGGCACTGGGAGCGGCGCTCCTTGGGATTCGGCGTCGATTAGGCGCCTCAGCCCGTTTAGTCAATCACCTGCGATGGCTGCCAAGATCTGGCAAGGACGGGGAGCTGCGTGGCGAGGGTGAGCCCCGGTTTGACTACATCATCGTTGGCGGAGGCACGGCTGGCTGCGTACTGGCGAATCGGCTCTCTGCTGACCCCCAGATTTCGGTCCTCCTGCTCGAGTCAGGCGGCGAGCTGCCTCCTCTGTCTCATCTGGGCCTCTTGAAACGATATGCCATCATGAAGAGCCGCAATGGACGCAAATTCTGGAGCAGCGGCTCTTCTGGGGAGGCAACCGGTTCCCATCAACGGGTGCGAGGCGAGCTGCTGCGCATCTCGCGGGACGAGGACGACATCTGGTCGTCCTACCCCGCCTACGCGGCCGACTCGTCGTCCTGCTGCTGCGAGGGGGCTGAGGGCCTTGGCGAGGTGCCCTACTTTGCCCCCGTCATACAGCGCGGGCGGGAGGAGGGCGTCGTGCTCGAGGAGGAGCGCGACGGGGCCAGCGCGGGCCTGGCCGCGGGCTGTTCCCGCTGCTGGCGCTACCTCACCGAGCCTCAGCGCAACGCCCACTATCGCCGACTCGAGCTCAAGCGTGCCCGCATGTACATGTGCCTCGTCTTTGCCACAAAACACACACATTTGTGCTCATCGCTGTTCGTCTTTACATCATCTCTGTGGCCAGGCTGGGCGGCTCGAGCGCGATCGACCTGATGCTCCACGTGCGCGGCAGCGCGGCAGACTACGACCGCTGGGTGCGCACGTTTGGGTGCCCGGGCTGGGCCTACGCCGACGTCCTTCCCTATTTCCGCAAGGCCGAGAAGCGCCCCTCGACCGTCGAGGGCCTCCTGCCCGTGTCGAGCGTCGACCACTGCAGCCCCGCCGCCAGGTGCGTCCATCAAACGTTTTAATTTCATAATATTAATATTATATTATTAAATTATAGTAAATAAAATACTCAAAACATCAATCAAAAAAGAGCGTTTATAGAGTCAGCGCAGAGCCTCGGGATTGCGTTCAACGACGACTACAACAACGGGGTCAAGCAGGAGGGTGTCGCTTACCCCCAGTTCACCATCACTCACGGCAAGCGGTTCGCGGAGCGCACTCTTGCCTTCCTCCTCCTTCTGAACCTCGCTCACCTGCCCATCGCGGTGGTGGTGCTCACAGAGTGACGACCTATGCGGCGTATCTGCCGCCTGAGGTCCAGAAGCGGCCCAACTTGACCATCTGTACATACGCCCACGTGACGGGCCTCCTCTTTGACGACAAGAAGCGCGCCACAGGTCCGAACCCATCCTCCTCCTGATCTTCGTTCTATCGTAGGTGGCCGTGATTGCTGATATCTGCGGACGGGCTGGGGCGGTGGCAGGCGTGGAATTCCGAACACGGGCCGACAACCACCAGCACCCGCACCGGGTCCTGGCCCGGGCCGAGGTCATCGTCGCGGCGGGCGCCCTCGAGACGCCCAAGCTGCTCCTCCTCTCGGGCCTCGGTACCCCTATCGGCCTCCACCACGTAGATGTCGACTTCGTCGGCCTTGTCGTCATGGCTTACATCGTTGGACGGTGCCGGCAGGGCCGCGGGAGCACTTGCGCCGCAAGCGGATCCCGCTGATGCGGGACCTGCCCGCGGTCGGGTACGGGCTGGAGGACCCGGTCGTCTGCACGCTCGGGTGGCTGGTCCGTCAGCCCTTCACTTTTGACGCCGCCGTGGTCGTCGTACGTAGCGACGCCCTCTTTCTCGTCCTCCTCTGCAGAGAAGACGGCAGCAACTCACGAAAAGAATGTGTGGAATGTGTGTTGTGCTGCCGGAGCCCAGACGGTGCAGAACCTGCTGGCCTACTCGTTGTGCAAGACGGGGCCGTTTGCGTCGCCCGGAATCGAGGCCGTCATCTTCACGCGCACGCGGTCCTGCGAGCTGCCGCGACCCCTGTGCGACGTGGCGCTGATCCTCTCCACGTCGCTCTCGCTCATGCCGTCCGACATCGCCTGCGGCCCACTCGACTCGTCCTCCCTCTACGGGTGCGCCTCCGCTCTCTAAGCTGACGTGGCATCATCGCTCGTGACGTGGGTCTGACCTGGCATGCCGTGGTGTGACGTGGCGCAGGCTAACAATCTCGGTGGTGCTGCTCCACCCGCAGAGCCGCGGGCGCGTACTGCTGCGCTCGGCCAACCCGTTCGACACGCCCATCATCCAGCCCAACTACCTCGACCGCGAGGAGGATCTCGACGCGCTGGTCGAGGGCCTCGCACTGGCGCGCACGCTGGTCGGCCACGCGGCCTTTACGCTGCCGCTCCGGCCCACAGAGATCGTCGCCAAGGACGTGGAGCAGGAGTGCCCGCAGGTCGGCAGCAGCGGCTACCTCAGGGCGTACTGCCGCCGGTACCTGTCAAGCGCTGACTGGGCCGCGGGCACCTGCCGCATGGGCCGCGCGCCTCCGGCCGCCTCCGCCGCAGCAGCCGCCGCCAGTGGCAGCAGCAGCTGCAGCGTGGTCGGGCCGCGCCTCACCGTGCACGGCATCGACGGCCTCCGCATCGTCGACGCGAGCGTGATGCCGGCGGTGCCGAGCGGAGGCAAGCGCGCGGCGGTGGTGATGCTCGCGGAGAAGGCCAGCGACATGATCCTCGCCGACCGCGAACGACGAGCCGGCAGCCGACGGACGGAACTGAAGGAGAAGGAGGCTGAGACCGCCGAGCCGCTCGACAACCTGTCGGCCCACTTGTGAAAAAACAAAAGTTATTTTAATTAGCAAAATGATTATAAAAGTATAATTGTTTGAAATCTGTGTTGCAGAAAAAAGACGGAAACACCGGATTGGCGGGCACTTCGGCCGGAAGCGTGGCCAAACGCCGACAATGGTATCGCCTTTAGTCATGAGGGGTTGAGCTTAAAAGGGCCACAAACAGGAGGTATCATCACTCAACACTAAGCACACAAGCAAAGCACCTCTTCAACTTCTCTTATCACCTTCACAATGTCGGCTTCTGACGCTCCTCAATTCACACTCTGGACTCACGGCGGTGGTCCCAACGGCTGGAAGGTCGCGGCTCTGCTGAAGGAGCTGGGCCTCACCTACGAGTCCAAGTACATCGACTTTGCCAACAAGCCCGCTGAGTTCCTCGCCATCCAGCCCAACGGGCGCATCCCTGCGCTGGTCGACCACCACCGCGGCGACAAGGTCGTGTGGGAGTCCGTGGCCGTGCTGCTCTACCTCGAGCACCACTACGACAAGGACAACAAGTTCTGGTTCACCGACGCCGATGAGATCGCGGATGCTCACCAGTGGCTCCTCTTCCAGGCCTCTGGTATCGGTCCCTACTTTGGCCAGAAGGCCTGGTTCTCCAACTACCACCCCGAGAAGCTGCCGTCGGCCATCGAGCGCTACGAGAAGGAGATCCACCGCGTGCTGGGCGTGCTCGAGGGCCACCTCGAGGGCAAGGACTGGTTCGTGGGCAACAAGTACAGCATCGTCGACATCAACAACTACCCCTGGCTCGCGGGCGTCCCATGGCTCGTGGGTGCAGAGGTGCTGGACAAGTTCCCGCGGGTGAAGGCCTACATCGAGCGTGTGTCGCAGCAGAAGGGCATCAAGGAGGCCTACGCCGACAAGGCAGCTCTCGCCAAGCATTAAGGAAAGACCATGTAAAATTCAATAAAATGAGGTGTTCAATAATTATCTGACCACTTTACGTTTAACTGGACTTTAATAAACCTAGCGGGCTGCGGACATACAACCGGTGATCGCAAGATTGCCGCTGGATGTTTATCAGAAGTAAAGACTTGCCAATTGGGTTAAGGTCAGCTTATATTGGCCTCGGGTTATTACTTTGATGATATTGCCGGCTGGTACTGCCGTTTCATTTGGATTTCAAACATGGTCAAAATCGCCCGAGCTCCGAAATGGCTCGTCAAACTCGATCAAGCTCCCCGTTGCAACGACTCACGCCCCAGGTGGTGCTGGCTTGAGACCATATGCGCAAGCTTGATGGCACATTTGGGCACTCTCCCCCAATGAGTTTTCCATTGCTTGCTCAGCCAACACACTCACCCACGACATGCATGCATGCACCCATCAAACCAATCACTGGTCTCTGTTCATGAGTATAAAAGGACGCCATGTCTGTCTGTCTTCTTCACTCAACAACAACACCAACAGCGTCAACAGCAGCTGCACAAGCAGCCATCACTCTCGGAGAGGAGAGCAGCACTCCAGCTTGCCCACCGGCCAACTTCATTTGATCATCACGACCATGAGGAGGACTGTCCTCGTGTTGGCGCTCTTCGCAGCGTTCTTTGTTGCCTTTGCTTCTGCCGGTACGCCATGACCACTGCTTGCCCTTCAATCATCTTCTCAACTTACATGGTTCGATCAATAATGTTCAACATGTTGTGGCGCACAGATTGCAGCGTGTCCATCACGCAGACCCTCGGCTCTGCCTGGAAACAGTCGGGCGCCGACATGTCCCAGTGGGATGTCGCCATCACGGCCGGCTCGTCGGCCATCAAGTCGATCGAGTTCTCCATCACCGGCGGAGCCATCGAGCAGCTGTGGGAACTCGAGTTGGACGCCGCCACAGGGCACTGGACGCTTCCTCTGTGGCGCCAACAGACGGGAGGTCTTCCGGCCGGGACGACGCACAAGTTGGGATACATCTGGCCGCTGGCCACCAAGGCCGCCATCACCGTCACTTCCATCAACTGCGGTGGCGCCGAGACCTCTCCTGAGCCCAACGCGTCGGCGTCGCCGGTGGTCTCCACGCCGCAGCCGAGCTCTGCTCCTTCAGGCGAGTGCAGCGTGAGCAAGACGCAGAGCACGCGCTCGGCCAGCACGGGAGGCTCGTGGACCGACGGCAATGGGTTCAAGTACCAGATCTACGACCTGGTCATCACCAACGACGGCAGCAATGCCATTTCACTGGCCCAGATCACCATCAACCTCGGGGCCGGCCAGCAGATGAGCCAGTACTGGAACTTGGAGCTGGTGAGCGGCACCACATTCAAGGTGACCAACACGCTGGTTATCGGCAACAGCTATCTCGTGGGCTACATCGTCAAGTCGCCGCTTTACTCCACCACCGGCGAGCCTGCCATCACCTTCAACAGCCTCACCTGTGCTGGTCCTTCGCCGGCGGCTTCGCCGTCTGCAGCTCCGGCTTCTCCGTTCCCCTCTGCTGCTCCGGCCAACCCGTCGGCGTCGCCGTCGTCTAACCCGGCCAAGCCGTCGGCTTCTCCTTCGGCCCACCCGACGACCACAGTCTCCACGCCACAGCCGAGCTCGATGCCTCCTTCGTCGTGCAACGTGATTGCACAGCAGTCGGTCCGCTCGGCCAACGAGGGTGGCTCGTGGAACGACGGCACCAACAAGTACCAGCTCTACGATCTGCTCTTCATCAACAATGGCGAGAAGGCCGCCACGCTGGTGCAGGTGACCATCAACCTTGCGGCCAACCAGCAGATCAGCCAGTACTGGAACCTGGAGCTGAGGAGCGGAAGCAGCTTCAACGTGGCTCGCAACTTTGGCGCCCTTCAGGTGGCGGCCAACATCAGCACGGGTTACGTGGTCAAGTCGCCCCTGTCGGCCAACGACGCAAACCCGACCATCAAGATCGATTCGGTGACCTGCAGCGGCGACTCTGCTCCGTCGGCCTCGCCTTCGGCGGCCCCTGTTCAGCCGAGCGCATCGCCCTCTTCTGTCCCTGCCCAGCCGAGCTCTTCGCCCTCTTCCGCTCCTATCCAGCCGAGCGCGTCGCCCTCTGCAGCCCCAGTCCAGCCGAGCGCGTCGCCTTCTCCAGCGCCGTCTAGTGGGGACGAATGCAGCGCCATCGTCAACATGGTTGCGCGCAGCGGTGGCTTGTGGCAACAGGACGGCCAGACGTTCCAGATCTTCGACATCACCATCACCAACACCGGTCAGCACTCGATTACCAGCGCCCTCATGAGCTTCTCGCTCTCGGGCTCGTCGCCGGCCATCACGCAGTACTGGGAACTGCAGCGGCTCACCTTCGACGCCTCGAGCCTGTTCAGGGTGAGCTTCCAGTACGGGCCTCTGCTTCCGGGTTTGAGCCAAGGCGCTGGCATCACGGTGAGTGTGAATGGCGGGTCAACTGTGCCCTTGCCGGCCTATTCGATCGGCTCCGTATCGTGCGGCGACTCTGCCCCTCCGGCCTCACCTTCTGCGGCCCCAGCCCAGCCGAGCGCGTCGCCCTCTGCAGCCCCAGTCCAGCCAAGCGCGTCGCCGTCAGCTTTCCCCAGCATTGTCGCTTCCCCTGCACCGTCTGGTGGAGAAAACTGCAGCGCCATCGTCAACATGGTTGCGCGCAGCGGAGGATTGTGGCAACAGGACGGCCAGACGTTCCAAATTTACGACATCACCATCACCAACACCGGTCAGCACTCTGTCACCAGCGCTCTCATGAGCTTCACGCTCTCGGGCTCGTCGCCGGTCATCACGCAGTACTGGGAACTGCAGCGGCTCACCTTCGACGCCTCGAGCCTGTTCAGGGTGAGCTTCCAGTACGGGCCTCTGCTTCCGGGTTTGAGCCAGGGCGCCGGCATCACGGTGAGCGTGAATGGCGGGTCGATGGTGCCCATGCCGGCCTATGCCATTGGTTCCGTGGCCTGCTGAGACCGACAGTCTCCTCGTAGCTTAACCGTGCTGAGTGCGATGCCTCACTATCATCCTCTCCCTCAATGCTTCAGCCATACGGTTGTTGTTTCGTTCCTCGTTGAATGTACTCTTTCCATTGTTTCAAACCATGGTGCCTGTTTTTTTAACAATAACCTTGTTGGGAGATAACGAGCACCAACAACATTGCCTCAAGTCTGTTGAGTCTCATGCGATGCACGATAAAGATGCTGTTGTCCCGGTTGGGTTCAAGGCAAGAGGACAATCTTGCCGGCATGAGCGCCGTGCAGGATTTCTTCGTGGGCTTTTGGTGCCTCAACCAAGCCATACTCCTTAGCCACGATCGGCCTCAGAGATCCGTTGGCCAAGCCCGCTCCGATGTAGGCTTGCTGCTCAGCGGATTCTTCGGGCGTCGAATTGGGAAGCGAGAAGCTGATGACGATCGCGTCCTTCGCCATCAGAAGCCTGTCGCCGTTGGTACGTGACGGTTGATAAGACCGAACAGCAAGAGCACAACCTGATGCATGGACCACGTACCCAGGAGAAAACTTGTCGATCTCTCCACGACTGCCTACGACCACGATCGTTCCGCCCACACGAATGACGTCGAGGTCGCTGACCAAGTTGACATCGGCCAGCATCTCGATCACGATGTCCACGCCAGCGCCGTCCTTGGTCACTTGCTTGACACGCTCGATGTAGTCGCTCTCCTGGTGGTTGAACACCTCGTGCGCGCCTTCCTGCTTCACCAGCTTGCGGCCCTCGTGCGTGCTGGCCGTGCCGATGACGCGAAGGCCGAGAGCGGCAGCAATTTGCACGGTGGCGATGCCCACTCCGCCGCTGGCGCCATGGACGAGAACGGTCTGGCCTGGTCTCGCCTTGGCCTTTTGCACCAGCGCCCTGTAAGCCGTCGAATAAGCAGCAAAGACACCAGCGCCTTGGCTGAAAGTGACCTTGGCAGGCAGTGGATGCACTTGGCTCTGCGGTTGGTCTGGTTCGTTAGTCATCAAGTGGAGGTAAAATGCAAAGGCGGTTGAGGAGAGAGGGTCATCACCTCGAGCGCGAGAGCGTGCGAGGCATAAGTGCCGGTCAGAGCGCCAGCCAGATAGACCCGATCTCCTTTCTGTTGATGAAAGATACTGTCAATCAAGTTCCTGTTTGGACAACAAACAGTGAAGTGGTTGAGAGGACCTTGAAGCGGGTGGAGGAGGGAGCGTCGACAACGACACCAGCACCATCGAAATTAGGCGTGTAAGGCACTTGAACACCGAACGGGGCACCAGCACGAATGTAGGTGTCCAACGGGTTGACACCAACGGCCTTCACTTCCACAAGCACCTGCATGTGTGCGCGACGACGTTGAGTGGTCAATTCAACATCCTGTGAAGGCGACAGGATGAAGAAACGTACCTGACCAGACACTGGGGTGGGAAGAGGCAGGTCGCGCTTGAGTTCCAGCACTGAGGGATCGCCAAATTGGGACACGACAATAGCTTGCATAGTGGTGTTGTTCCTTCTAATGACAGGGAGTTTGTTGTGATGTTAGTTACAACAGGGGCCGTTTTTAAAGTGCGACTTCGTGCGGATTGGTTATCGGCGTGCCGGGCGCCGATAAAGTTGGACCGGCCCGGACAGCGCCGGCCACTACGGATTGGTGCTGGCTCCTCCTAAAGGCGATGTAACATGAACTGTACCGGACTACAACTTAGTGGCCACGATCACATGGCATCCAGCTAAAAACTGCCAAGGGAAGAATCGTGCAAAAGGTAATTGGACAGAGTGGGGTTCGAACCCACGCGTGTTTCCACACCAGAACTTGAGTCTGGCCCCTTGGACCAACTCGGGCATCTGTCCTTCTTGCTTATTATCAGGCTTACATCCTGTGTAGGATCAGTACAACAAAAATCAAACATTTTTGCTGTTCTGCTGGTGCCACTTCCCTGCTGGGGCCACTTCATACTCGCGTTGTCTCCTGCGTTCGTCCTCGGCGAGTCGCTCTTGTTCCTCTTGTTGGGCCTGCTCTTGTGGCGTGAGTCGCCAGCCCCATCGTCGCATGTGACGTCTTCACCAAACACAACTTAAACTTAAAAAGAAAATGAACGCAGAAGAACAAAGAAAAATAAATAGATAAGATCAAGCGAGCCAGCTGATGTCGTGGTGGGCGTGGGGAAGCGGCGGTAGCGGCCAGCTGGGGCTTGGAAGCAAGCGAACACTGTTTTTATTGGGCGCTTGGCTGCTGGTCCACAACGTCGAGAGAAGGCGAAGGAGTCGACAGGCTCTCTCCGCCTCGCGACGAGTTCAGCGCATCGCGGGCCTGTGTGGGTCCGTTCGAGGACAACGTTGCCTAAGCG
Organism: Acanthamoeba lenticulata; assembly: GCA_002179805.1. Lineage (NCBI taxonomy): Eukaryota > Discosea > Longamoebia > Acanthamoebidae > Acanthamoeba > Acanthamoeba lenticulata. Next base: position 12,513 of record NAVB01000041.1, on the reverse strand, counting down.
CAAGAAGGACAAAGAGCAGAACGACGAGGAGGGGAACATACCTTGGCAAAGAGGGCCCGCTGCTCCTGTAGCAGCTGCTCTTGTGGGATGCCCAGCGTGTCAAGCGACTTGCGCATCTTCTTGGGCTTCTCCTGCTCACTCGAACGCGGAGCGAGCACAAACAACACCACCAATGAGTCTTTGCGCAGCCAACAGCAGCACAGAATGGCTATGATTGCATGCTTGTACCATCGTCGCCACTTCCTTGAACACGTCGTTCACCTCCGTCAAGTAGCTGTCGAAGCCCAGAGACTGCTCAGAGCCCTCAGGTGAGTGCGGGACAAAGGGGTACGACAGCAACGATGTAGAACTGCAGTACGCACCTTCAGAGCCTCGATGACGTGGGGTGGGGCAATGGTCCTCCTCTCACCCTTAGTGCAGATCTCGTTGGCTTCCGAAGTAACCAGGTGGATGAACTCTGGCAAGGGACCACTATGAATGAGCGCTCATTCCCGACCACTAACAAGAAGGAGAAAGAAAAGTGCAAGGCGAACCAACGCAGCATTGAAGAATCAAATCGCGTGTATCGTTCGAACACTTGACGCCATTCGGCAGCATCTCTTTAATGAGCTTCTGAATTGTGGCTGCAGAGGCGGTTATGGAAGGGCACCAACATCCTCCAACGTTCCAACATCAACGCACCTTTGGGGAGGCTCACATCGTCGTCCGCCATGTTGATTGTTGCTGATGCAGTAATCCCCGAGATGCAGAGAGAGAAAAGAAGTTTTTTCAACGGTCCTGTCGTCGACAATAAACCATCAACAGCACTTCATGGGCTACACTTTCCTGCTCGCTGTCCCTGTCGTCGTCGGGTTTGCTGTTCGCATAAGCAAACCCGCATGTTGCGAGAGAAGCATTCTTAAGAGCAGCACGTTGGTGATCAAGAAGGCGCCATTGATATTTTTTTTGCCTAGGGATGCGAGGGGCTGTGCCACATATACAGCTTCCCCCTACGGGCTCAATCTTGGGGCGTGAAGAAGAAGAAGAAGAAGAGGCGCCAAGCGAATGCCCCATATGTGGAGGCAAGCTGGCCTCACGCGACCTGCTGCAGGCCCACGTTGACTTTTGCCTCACGCAGCTGGAGCAGCAAGGGCAAGTCGTTCAACAGCAACCATCTTCTGCCACGTCGACAACGCCTCGTGCCTTGTAAGCCACCCTGGCGCCCCCTTTCCCATCACCCTCTTCTCCTTGGGTTCCTCTTGCTGCCGTGCTTCAGTGCAGACCCCTCACTGAGACGCCGCTCGCAGAAAGCCCACCACGCCTCGTTCCGCGGCCGCACCAACAACAGCGCCAGCGAAACCGCCCCTTGGGGGCGACAGTGGTGGCGGGGTGCGGCGTGGCGTGCGGAGCCTCTTCAGCCGCGGCAGCCAAGCTCGCGTCCAGTCAACCCGTGATGGCTATGACCTGATCAAAAAGGACTACAAGCGGTTCGCTTTCCACGTTGTCCACCACCTTTAGTCCCTTTAGCCCTGCACTCAACATTACCAATGTACCGACCTGAGACAGGTTGAGGAAGGCGATCGTGGAAACACCGCTCTCGTTGACGACCAAGCGAGAAGCGATCCAGCTGGCGGCCCTGGCCATGCGCCTCGACGTCGCCTGCGCAGAGGAGGAGAAGTCTGCCAAGCGGCCCAAGGAGGAGCTCGACCTACTTTACAAACGCGAACTGCAAAAGCCGTCGGCGCTGGGCCGCTATTTTGGCGAGCATTGGCTGCGCATCTGCGAGGCCTCGGACTTGGCCGCTGAGCTATTGTGCGTCATTGCCGCCGCCCACGGTCACCACGGCTGAGGTGAGCAGCTCATGAGATTATCTATGAGCAGGCAGGAGCTCGAGCGGCTGGACGAGTCGCTCGAGCAAGGTCGAGGCGACGCGCGCGAGGTGCAAACGCAGCTGATGGCCGAGTACGTGACCCAGTGCCAGGCCCTGCCCTTCTACGGCATGACCGTCTTCAACGTCCGCGAGTGGCGCGCTAAGGAGACGGGCAAGGCCAAGGAGGCCAGCCTCGCCGCCAGTCGACCGGACGACGAGCACGACAACGACGACGAGGATGATGAACCGGGCAAGGCCAAAGCCAAGGAAAAGAAGCAAAAGAAAATCAAGAAAAAGGAGAAGAAAAAGCTAAAGAAAGTCAAGCACGAGAAGGTGCCGGTGTGGCTGGGCATCACGCGCGACTGTTCGCTGGTCAAGATCAACCCCGAGCGGAACGAGGTCGAGATGGCCTGGCGCATCACCCAGCTGCGCGGGTACTCGCTCATGCTCCGCGAGGGCTGCGAGCGCTCGCGGCAGGCCAGGCCCATCCCGTCTTCAGGTGGCGGCGGTGGCGGCCCGACGCCTGACGACTTCATCGTGACCCTCGATTTTGGCGAGTTTTTCCCGCACTACCTGCAGCTTCTCAACCGGGCGCCCAGGGGCCTCCTGAGCAAGAGCCCCCGCCACAGGCTTCGCGACAACGCCCTGTTCCGCTTGGACGACAGCGATGACGCCATCCGCATTCTCTACGTCCAGATCCACTCTTACATCCAGCAGGTCCTTCTGCCTATCTTTTTACTTTGTTTTCTTTTATTCAATTATTTCAAATAATATTTTAAATAATTGAAATATTAACGAATAATTGTTGCAGGCTACGGGCCGCGCGAGGGAGGAGCGAAGGCGGATGGAAGAGCGGCTGGCGCTCTACGGGCTGCAGGAGCGCGACGTCGCGGGCGACGGCAATTGCCAAATGCGGGCCCTCTCCTTCCAGCTCTTTGGCACGGAGGACAAGCACGTCGAGGTTTGCTTTTTGGCCTGGCCTTCAGCTCTCTTTCCCTCTCTTTCTTTCTTTCTTTCTCTCTCTCTCTCTAGTATGTTGTGTTGACTCTGAGAGGTGGTGGGCGCGAACTCGACCAGGTTCGTCAGACCATCGTCAAGTGGCTGCGGAACAACCCCAAGTACCCCGTCCGCGAGTCCTCGTCGGGGCGCGTCATCGCGAGGCTTGTCGATTTTCTCGAGGTACCTGCAAATCTTTTTTTTCTTTTTCAATAATTGTTTTAATTATCGTATTTTATATCTGATAACTTTTTCCATCTTTTTTAGACGGACTATCACCACTCGTGGAGCGACTACTGCGCCTACATGAGCAAGGACAAGTGCTGGGGGTACGCGCCCACCACACGCGCTTGTTGGGTAGGCAGGGTGTATCTTCTCGACCTCACCGATGCTCGTCATCATCATCATCATCATCAACGAAACGACGGCAGGGATCACATGACTCTCCTGGCAGCAGCGGAGATCTATTCTGTAAATATCTGGATCCTCTCGTCGGTCGATATCACCAACGAGCAGGGCGAGGTACTTCTCGCTTTCGTTCTTTTATATTATATTTCTTTCTATTTTTCATGTATTCGTTCGTTTTGGCACCGACGTCGGCTTTTTACTTCGCTTCGCCACAACCCCACGAAGCGAAGGCCGGCGTCTCTCTCTCACAAGAGAGAAGCCACAGCGCTCTTGGCGCTGTGGCGAATCATACGATGCCTATATCGAGAAGAACCCACGACGAGTACAAGGGCTCTCAGCGTTAATGTTGCGCTGCTGAGTTGTATATACTCGAAACATTACTTTCTTTTCTCGGTTTTTTATTTGTTTTTTAGATATCTATTTCTATATAATTTTGACCTAATTTTCTTTCAGGAGAGCGAGCCGTGGTCAACGATAGAACCGCATCTATCTCGAGCCCAGCATATGATCAGGCTCGCGCACTGGCACGACAAGCATTTCTCTGCCCTCACCCCTCAGGCCTAAGCCGGTCTCTTCAAGGTCGTGCAAAGAGTGTGCTGATCATACACTTTACCTTGAAGCGCTTCTGTATTGGTCATCTGGTCCTGGCCCAATTTCTCGCGCCGGGGGGGGGGGTCACTCTCGCCGATGATTACGGCGGTAGGGCGTAGCGCGGGGCCGTTCCCTCACCGCCGATACCCCAATTCCAATCGCCGACTCCCCCCAATCGGCAAGGCGCCCAAATAAAGGCTTGTCATCAATGAATGGGCAAAGCTCTCCAACAACCACACAAGCGCCGGCATCAGCAACTCATCAAAAAATGCAAGCGATCGTCGTGGCGCAGTATGGTGATCCGTCGGTGCTGGAACTCAAGCGTGACCTGCCTCTCCCCCCCTCCCCTACTGCTGGCCAAGTACGTCTTCTTCTTTCTTCTTTAAGACCACTCGAGGGCTCTCTTCTGCGTCACCTGCGAAATGATTGGTTGGTTAACTTAGTCCGTTTCACGCACACATGCACACATATGCAATCACGCAGGTGCTTGTGGAAGTGAAGGCCGTTGGTGTCAACCCGTTGGACGCCTACATTCGTGCCGGTGCCGTGCCCCGAGTCAAGCCACCTTACACGCCTGGATTCGATGGTGCGGGCGTCGTAGTCGACGCTCCCTCCTCCACACGCTTCAAGGTACCTCTTTTTCTTTGTTGTCCCAACAGGAAGGTGATGAGTCTCAGCTTTCTTCTATGATCAAACCTCAGAAAGGAGATCGGGTTTATCTGGCTGGAGCCCTGACCGGCACTTATGCCTCGCATGCTCTCGCTCTTGAGGTACTCCAACTTTGTGCGCCGCAAACAAACATCCCGAAATGCGTGATGACTGACAACGCACGCACTTTCCACAGAGCCAAGTGCATCCGCTGCCTGACGAGATTACATTCAGCCAAGGCGCCGGCGTCTACGTCTCCTATTGGACGGCTTACAGGTATGATGCCTGACAGTCCAATTTAAATACTGCATCGATGTTGATGCCTACGCGCTTTGTTGTCTCTGTTGTTGTTTGCAGAGCGCTGGTGCAAAAGGCCAAGGCGAGACCTGGCCAGACCGTGCTTGTCCATGGCGCCAGCGGCGGAGTGGGCATTGCTGCCGTGCAAATTGCTGCTGCCCTCGGCCTTCGCGTCATCGGCACGGCCAGCACGCACGAGGGCCGCGAGCTGGTGAAGCAGGAAGGCGCGCACGAGGTGTTCAACCACCGGGAGAGCGACTACATCGAGCGTGTCAAGCAAGTGACCAAGGACGGCGCTGGCGTGGACATCGTGATCGAGATGCTGGCCGATGTCAACTTGGTCAACGACCTCGACGTCATCCGTGGAGGCGGAACGATCGTCATCGTGGGCAGCCGCGGAGCGATCGACAAGTTTTTGCCCAAGTACGTCGATTGATGTTCATTATTTTTCTTCACCCGAACTAATTTTCTACTGACGACATGGCACCAACCGCGACAGGCTTCTGATGGCGAAGGACGCCACCGTCATTGGCTTCTCTCTGCTGACCTCTTCGCCAGAAGACAGCGCCGAGCAGCAAGCCTTTGTGGGAGCGGGCTTGGCCAACGGGTTTCTACGACCAATCGTGGCCAAGGAGTTGAGCCTGACGGACGCACCGAAAGCCCACGAAGAGATCATCCAAGGCTCGCACACTGGCAAGATCGTCCTCTTGCCGTGACGCCGAAGAAATTTGTAAACAAAAGCCAATCAGCTGTAAATTGCCAAAAAAAACAATGAAGCTCATTTTCCTATTTTTTCCTCTCCAACCGCGCTTTTCTTTTGTGCTCGGTTAAATTGCTTTCTTGATACGCCGACACGGAGTGGGATAAATAGGGTGTTGTTACTTCGACCAACGGAAACAACAAACAACACAACAAACAACCAACAACACCTCACGCACATCATCAACACCAAGATGCAAGCTATCGTCGTGTCTCAATTTGGCGAACCCTCAGTGCTGGAACTCAAGCGCGACCTGCCTCTCCCCACCCCAACTGCTGGCCAAGTACGTTCTCCTGCTTTCTCGTTCTTCTTCCTTGTCACTTGCGACGCGCTTTTTCATTGACTTACTGCCCTCTGGCACATGCACGCAGGTGCTTGTGGAAGTGATGGCCGTTGGTGTCAACCCGTTGGACGCTTACATTCGTGCTGGCGCCCCATTCGGTGTCAAGCCTCCCTTCACGCCTGGTTATGATGGGGCTGGCGTTGTCGTCGACGCTCCTTCCTCCACCCACTTCAAGGTACCTTCATCATCAACCTCTTCACCCTGGAAGACCACCAAAGCGCATGGCACAGAACCAGAATGCTGGCTTCCTTGCTCATCTGTTTACCACAGAAAGGTGATCGGGTCTATCTGGCTGGAGCCCAGACCGGCACTTATGCCTCGCACGCTCTCGCGCTCGAGGTGATGATCCTCTCTCTCAAACCCTCACCACAAGCCATGACGTGATGACTGACAAGAACGAATAATCAGAACCAAGTCTACCCGCTGCCTGCTAATTTGTCCTTCAGCCAGGGAGCTGGCATCGCCGCGGCCTATACGACAGCCTACAGGTAGACCTCCCTTCCAGTCAGGGCCAGCGCCTTTTGCTCAACCGTGGCTGTGACCTCCCTACAGGGCGCTGGTGCAAAAGGCCAAGGCGAGACCAGGCCAGACCGTGCTTGTCCATGGCGCCAGCGGCGGAGTGGGCATTGCTGCCGTGCAAATTGCTGCCGCTCTCGGCCTTCGCGTCATCGGCACGGCCAGCACGCACGAGGGCCGCGAGCTGGTGAAGCAGGAAGGCGCGCACGAGGTGTTCAACCACCGGGAGAGCGACTACATCGAGCGTGTCAAGCAAGTGACCAAGAACGGCGCTGGTGTCGACATCGTGATCGAGATGAGGGCCGACGCCAACTTGGTCAACGACATCGACGTCATTCGTGTGGGCGGAGCGATCGTGGTCGTGGGCAGCGGCGGAGAGATTGACAAGTTCCCGCCAAGGTACGTCGCGTCCAGCACGATCGTGATCAACATTCGTTGTCTTGAACGAAACCTCAACGCAACAACAACAGGCTTTTGCTATCCAAAGACGCCAACGTCCTCGGTTTTTCTCTGTTCAACTGTACAGAAGAAGAAGTGGCCGAGCAGCACGCCTTCATCCAGTCAGGATTGACCAACGGGTCTCTGCGACCAATCGTGGCCAAGGAGTTGAGCCTGGCGGACGCACCGAAAGCCCACAAAGAGATTCTTCACGGCGCTCATGCCGGTAAGATCGTCCTCCTGCCCTGACGAAGAAGGGGTCATCAACTTCGCCCTTCTCTGAACAGTTGTGGTCGGTGACGTGGCGCCAAAACAATATAAAAATAAAAAGATATGATTATTTTTATTCAAATATTATTAACAAACCAACATGCACTGGGCTCTTGGTGCCCTCTTGGTTGCTGGCTTCGTGGCCCTCGGCACGCTTTGGTTGACCCTCTGCTATTGTCTCCTCGTGCCCGCTTCCTCTTTCCTAACAGTGCACCCCCCCCCCTCTTCCCCCTACGCTCTCCTTTCTGCATAGGTATCGGTGGCAGTACAAAGACCCACCGCCCTTCTCGGCGCATGAGATCTTGCCGGGCATCTGGCTGGGCAACTTTGAGGACTCGCTGCAGGTCGAGCAACTGCGCCAGCGCAACATCACGCACATCCTCTCCGTGGCCGTTGGCCTCTACCCGCACCACCAACACCTGTCTACGCCCACCGCCTCCGACGGCGGAGGCGAGCACAAGGTGGCTCTCCTCAACACAACAACAAAAGAAACAACAAGAAACAACGTATCCAGGACTGTGACTTACTACGTCTCTGCGCAGGAGTGGGCTGGGTTTGAGCACATGGTGTTCAGGGCGCAGGACGTCGCAGGCCAAGACCTCATGTCCTACTTCCCGCTCGTGCACGACTTCATCGACGAGGGCCGCCGGTCGGGTGGCAGCGTGCTCGTCCACTGCATGGCGGGCATCTCGCGGTCGGCCACTTGCCTCATCGCCTACATCATGCGCGCCGAGGGCCTGTCCTTCAACGACACTCTGGCCCTGGTCCAGGGCAAGCGGTACGTCGACCGAGCCTTGGCCGTCCTAGGCCTTTCGCTCCAGCTTACGTCTTCTTTTTGCCATCTTCTTCTCCAGCACGATCGTCAAGCCCAACGCGGGCTTCAGGCGCCAGCTGGAGGCGTTCGAGCGGCACCTGGAGAAGATGAAGAAGGGCGAGCGAGAAGAGGACGTTAAGCTGGTCCGCCGGCGCATCGGGCAAGAGGAAGTGGAGTACACCCAGAGCCGCCTGCACGGCGACATTGTGCGCTGGCACGCCCGCGAAAGGAGGCTCGAGGTCGTGTGGCCGTACGAGGGAAGCTTCACCGAGCGCGTCCACAACTGGCTCCTCAACACCTTCCTCCAGGCCTGGGCTTACAACGGCCGCCGCTTCGGCAAGCGGGTCGAGGCCTTCTTCCGCCCCAAAAAACAGCATCACAACAAGGCGGCCTGAGGCCACTTTTGGTTGTGTGTGTGTGTGTGTGTTTTTTTTTTTTTGTTTTTTTATGTGCATTTTATTTATACTTTTGCTTATCAAAATTTCCGAACATAAATAAATAAATAAGAAAATTAAGGAGGCCACTTAATTGCTTGTCGTTCGTGGCGCCCACCTGCCCCGGGCGGAACAGCGCTCGAGCGAGGCTTGGAGGATGGGCAGCCGGATGGGCTTCTCGATAAAGTCGACCATGCCCGCCGCCGAGCATGCCGCCTTGTCGCTCTCGTACACGTTGGCCGACACGGCCACGATCTGCGGCGCCGAGCCGTTGCACTCGGCCATGATCACCTGCGTCGCCGTCAGGCCGTCCATGTTGGGCATCTGCAGATCCATCAACTGTGTTGAAGGTGACGTCAGCATCGAGAGCTAGTATGGAATGTCAAGTATGCCGGCTGGTGGGGCGTACAATTAAGTCGTATCGCTTGCGGTGCCAGGCCTCGACCGCCTCGAGCCCGTCGTTGGCCACGTCGGCCGCGTAGCCGAGCCGCTTGAGCAACTGCAGCAGCAGCTTCTGGTTGGTCTTGTTGTCCTCCACCACCAGGATCTCGGGCCTTCGGTCGACCGGCTCGTCCTCTGGTACCGCCTCAAAGCCGCTGCCGCTGTTGCCGCTGCTGCCGCCGCCGCCACTGGCCTCGGCCGCTCTGGCACTGGCACTGGCGCAGGCCGCCGCGGCTAGTCGCGAGTCATTGGAGGACCGGCGGCGGAGCAGCTCCACGCCAAAGGCGCCTGAGCTCTTGGGCGAGACCTGGCCCGACGTCGGGTCGACGATGACGGCGTTGAGCTGCGGTGGCAGCGGGAGGCCCAGCGAGGGCCGCCGTCGCGGAAGGAGGCTGGCCGGGGGCTGCATCCCGGGCGGGCCGGCGGGATTGCCGCCGACGCCGACGCCGTTCGGGCAGGGCGAGGCCTGGGGCGTGTGGGTGACGCTCTGGCAGAGGATGACAAAGTGGAACGAGCTGCCGTCGGTGAAGTCGCGGTCGAGCCAGATGCGGCCGCCGAGGAGGGTCACGAGCTGCTTGCTGATGGCGAGTCCCAGGCCCGTGCCGCCGGCCTTGCGCGAGAAGGAGGCGTCGCCCTGGGTGAAGGGCTGGAACAGGCGGTCGACCATCTGTCCCACGCCCGGGCCCGAGTCGCGGACGTTGACGTGGATCTCGTCCCACTTGCCCTCGGCCGGGTCCTCGGTCACGACGCGGGCCGTCGTGCGCTCGCCCGTGGTCGGGTCGACGCTCGTGGACTCGGCCACGTTGACCCGCCGGGCCGAGACCGCGAGCGCCACCGACCCGCCGGGCGGCGTGAACTTGAGCGCGTTGCTGAGCAGGTTGAGCAGCACCTGCCGCAGCCGCAGCTTGTCGGTCTGGACCACGCGCGGGCACGACGGGTCGATGTGCAGGTTCATCTTGATCTCCTTCGTCTGGCTGGCGTGCACAAACATGGCCATCGCCTCCCGCATGCTGTCCGACAGCGAGCACTCCTCCATCACGAGGCTCACCTTCCCGCTCTCCATCTTGGCCAGGTCAAGAATATCATCTGTTTGCGGAGGAATGTTAGGAATCTGTGGGTTATTTGTGCGACATTCCTGGGATGCCAAGGGAGCAACGTACTGACGAGGGAAAGAAGGGCGTTGCCGGACACCTCGATGAGGTGGAGCCACTCGTTCTGGGTCTCGGTCAGCTGCGTGTCGAGCAGGAGGCCCGTCATCCCGATAATCGCGTTCAACGGCGTGCGAATCTGTCATCGAAAAATGGAATAATGAGTGATTTGGAAAAAAAAATGATGAATTTTAAAAGTGAATAAAAAATAATGAAAATTAATTTTTACCTCGTGGGACATGTTGGCGAGGAACTGGTTCTTGGAGACGGCGGCGGCCTTGGCCAGCTCCATGGCCTTCTCGAGCTCCTCCTGGATGCGGCGGCGCTCGACGAGCTCGGTCTCGAGCTTGGTGTTGATCTCCTGCAGCTCGACGCTGCGCTTGCTGAGCTCGCCAAAGAGGCGCGAGTTCTGGAGGGCGATGCCCATCTGGGAGCAGATGATGGAGATGAGCCAGAAGCGGCTCTTGCTGAAGACGGACATGGTCGATGAGTTCTCGAGGTAGAGCGCGCCCAAGAGCTGGCCCATGTGGACGATGGGCGTGCAGAGGAGCGAGCGGGGCTTGGCGCTGGCGATGTAGGGATCGTTGGTCCACGGCTCGGTCTTGGGCACGTCGTCAAACTGGATCGTGTCGTGCTTGGTTGTGACGTAGTTGATGACCGTGCGCGCGAGGGCCACATCGCGGACCTCGGCCCCGAGCGAGGTCCGGATCTGCAGCTGCGGCGCTCCGCCCTCGGCCGGCGCGGCAAAGCAGGCGCTGGCCTCGACCAGGAACCGGCCATTCTTGCGCTTGAGCAGCAGGAAGCACCGGTCGGCGCCCGTGTTCTCGACGACGCCGCTCATGAGCTTGCCCAGCAGCTTGTCGCCGTCGACCTCGCTCAGCAGCGCCTGTGAGCTCTTGATGACCGTCATCAGGTCCAGGTAGTCCCCGGCGGCCACCAGCGTCGTCGCGCTGGGCGAGGCTGGCGGCGACAGCGATTGCGACGACGACAGCGACAGCGAGTCGTTCGTGACGATGATCGACGGGTGCGCGAGGCCGCCGCTGGTGAAGCTCCCCCCGGAGCCCGAGGAGCTCATCGGCGAGGACGAAAGCGACGGCGACGGCAACGGCGAGCCCGCGTAGGGCACCGACGAGTGCAAGCTCGAGCGGTGCATCTGGGCCGACGCCGAGATGCTGAGCGGGTTATTGCCTGCGAGCAGCGAGGCCGGGCTGTCGGTGCGCGGGATGCAGGACTGGAGCTGCTTGACCTTCCACACGGCGCCCCAGCGGAGGTAGAGGTAGCAGGCCTCCTTAAGGTAGTCGTTGGCCACGCGGTCCCGCTTGCGCAGCGCGTAAAAGAGGGCGGCGAGCTCGCGGGCGAGGGCCTCCTCGTGCAGGAAGCCGCCCTCACGGGCGCCCTCGATGGCGGCGTCAAAGAGGTCCATCGAGAGCCAGTGCTCGCCCGTGACGGTCGTCCGCAGGGCCTCGACCAGCAGGTGCTTGTGGCGGTAGTTGACCGGCGAGTGCTGGGCCCACTGGTCGAGCTGCGTCTGGTTGCGCGTGACCTGCTCGAGGGCCGCCTGGCGCCGCGCGACCTCCTCCTCCTCCTCGGTCGGGGCCTCGGCCCGCCCGGCGGCGCGGGCCCGGGCCTCGAGGCACAAGCGGGTGAGAAGGGCCAGCGACCAGTAGAACTTGTGCTGAGCGTTGGTCATCATGCCCACCACGCCCAGCACGTTCTGCTCGGCCAGCTCAAAGTGCTCGACGGCCTTATCGAGTTCGTTCCGTGAGTAGGCCAGGATGCCGTTGGCCAGGTAGTAGGTGAAGAGGAACATCTTGTTGTTGATGCCCTTGAGCCGCACGAGGACCTCGTCATCGGTGATCCGCTGGTCCCCAAAGGCGTAGCTCTCCTCCACGTTCTCCTGCGCGATCTTGGACACCATCCGGCGCCAGATGTTGAGGTACGTGGCCTGCAGCTCCTGGTGCCGCCCGATCAGCGCCTGGAAGTAGGCCTCCTGTGCGCTCCTCACATTCTCCAGGGCATCTCCGCTGAACAGCAAGTGGTCGCAGTAATAAAACTGTGGGCAGATTGGTGATTGGTAGGTCGCGTCAGCCAATCCACTCGGCCGAGCTCGGCAAGGAGTGCGGAATCCAAATCACGTACCGAGTCGTAGCCGGCCCACTCGAGATCGCCCGTCTCGAGGCCGACGTGGATGGCGTGCTCCAGGTGCGGGAGGGTGTCGCGCATGTGGTTATGCCACACGTCGACGTGGGCGTAGAAGAGGCCGTACATCTTGGCCGTGAGCTCCACCGCCCGGTACTTCTCCATGAGCCGCATCCCGATCCGGCCCGCCCGGTAGGCTTCCTTGAGATCGAACAGGAAGCTGGCCAACGCGTAGAGGCCGAACCCGAACGCCGCCAGACCCGACGTGCCGTGCTCCGTCGCCAGCACCACCATCGTGAACGCCACCCGCAGGTTCAGCGCCGGCTATTATGTCCACCCGCCCCCCGAGTTAATATCAGATTTTTTATTTTTATTGTTGAAAAAGGTTTAAATGAAGAATTAATATCTTAATATTTTAAAA